>JAOYRR010000092.1:0-152173 GCA_038994665.1 Podotricha telesiphe
GTAAAATAACATAAGCAACTATTTGCTACCAGTTCAACTACTTCTGCAAAATATAATTGTACGAATAAGGATGCTAGATATAAATATGTGGGTCAATGTGTTAAGTCCATGTATTACAGCATTATGCGATTATGTCATACACATAGAAATGTAACTAAACTATCGTAGGTTTATCTAACGAGATAAAGAGGCAAGATAAATAGTGTGTATTGGTGCTTATACCCAATAGATCGACAACATACGTATGTAAATGATAGATATATTATATATTTAATTAGAAAATGTTAATTGGAACATATGCTACTGCTACTTATTATGAGAGTATACCAATGAGCAATCATTATATTTATTTATTGTATACAGTAAATTGTTGTAAACTTTAGCTCTATTTTCGACAATATTTTTAGCCTATTACGCCGTTATCTAAGTATATTACGAAAACCCTTATGTCACTGATGCCTAAAATAGTATGTAACGCTTTGATCTTTAGAATTTATTTGTTTCTGTATATCCATTTCCGTTAACTTCAATTTAAAGAATGTTCTTAATAAGTTGTTTTTTTTTTATATTTCTTATTTACTTCCTTTTAATTCTGCTTGTTGCCATGGACTAAGGGTATATATACCTATATAGATACACAATAATTTCATCATACCTACAAAACTTTAAAGGTGAGGTGTTGGGTGTGTCTAAAAATGATACCCAAACTCCGCAACATCTTGATTAATGAACTGTAAACTTAACAATGGATGCTGTCGAAACACAGTATGTTTTCAAATAAACAATTCCTCTCATATTTCTTTAAAAAACGGTTAAATTCATTATATTTACTAATCTTTTGTGATTCTAGATGTAGTCTAGTGATTGATAAAAATTTACTTGTCATTATCCGGCATCAAGGGTAAAAACATGTTCACTCTCATCTCATCCGTGATTGGTAAATTACCGGACGAGTTCGGTGCTCGCTCACCGTTCTACCTACGAATGTCAGTTTAAACTGAAGCTATTTTAATGGGTCACGATATAGTGCATGTTCCTTTGTTCGGCTATTTACTTGCATAGGCGAGTTGATTAGAGTTTTAATCCCATTAGACGGATTTGTGCTATTTCTTTTATACTTATAAGTAATTGTATAAAATTATATAAATATTATTATCCGATATTGTTATTATATATATCTTGTTATTTTACGGGTAGGCATAGACAGAGGATATAGTGATACATACTCTGCTCATTTTACAGCTATTGCGAATTATATGTTCAGCCACTCCAGCCTTCTAACATGTTTGTTTTATACAAGTGGGCCAAAAGAAATCAACCTATTGGAGGATGCTCTTATTTTTGTACATGGCAGCAGCCAATGTCGAATCTGTTTTGACATTTGTGAACTAGACAGATGTAGAATACAAACCATGGAGCGATACACTCCCCAAGAACGCGGAATAATTGTGTCTATTTTTTTGCGTAACGCCGCAGCGCAATTTCCGTCGCCGATTCTCGGGTCGTCCGGCACCGACTGCGCTAACACTACGCCGTTTGGCCACCAACCTTGGAGTATGGGACCACACGAGACGCTGCCAAGAGTGGCCGGCCCTGGAGCGTCCGTTCTGCCGAGAATATCACCGCTGTTGCCGAGGATGTCGAGCTGTCGCCAGAAACATCGACCAGACACCGTGGCTCACAATTAGCCATCAGCCGGTCGTTCTTAAGGCGAATTTTGGTCCAAGACCCGTACAAAGCCCATGCATCGGCAGCTGCCTGTCGACCGCCAAACGCGTGTAACCTACGCCCAAGCCATCATCGGATGACTTCATTTGGCCCACCTTGTAGTTTAACTTTTAATTTAATAACTCGTAATGAATTTGATTTTGTCTATTTATTATACCTATTTACATTATTAATAAACTTGTAAATAGTTTTAAGTATAAATTAGTTCTAAATTGTAACCGTTTTTTTGTTTATATTGTATAATATTTATAGTTGCTATAATATTTATTTTTGAGTGTTTTTATACTTGAGACGATACTAACGAAAGATATACGTAGGAATTAAGTAAACATAATATTAATTCAAGTATACATACTTATTTAATTTATTTTGATTTTATTCTGCCTATAATGGGACACAGGCTATTTTTTTTTGTTTTTGGACTTGTAAGTCGAAATTGGATTTAAACGATGGTAATTTATCGCCTCCGCACTAAATGCTACCAATTACATGGAGACAATAGCGATTAGTACAATTTGGTTGCGACATTGCGTGTTTCTCTCCAATTAAGAGTTGCGAATTACTGAGTTTAAAAACCTGTCACCGTAAATAGATACATCGCATTCGGTAATAACTTTATAGCAATATTTCAATCTGCGATTATTTCATTATAATGTTTACTAATTATTCTGAACGTAGAATATATCCTTCAATAACGATAAAAACTTTCAAACAGAACTATTTAAACTCTGAACAGAGCAAAATCAGTTATCACTTTACATTATTTACCGAATATTAGAAAGAAATATTCCCACCATAAATACATAAAAAATATAGTAAAAACATTACCAGAACAAATTAGTATTATTTAAATGAACCTGGCTCATGATATACGTAATGTTATCATTTCCTTTTTTTTATTTCTCTAGAAGTCTTACGTCCTATGTCCTTCGTATCTTCTTCATTTAACCTGACATTGGTGAAGTTATAAGTGCTCTACTGGTACGCTTAGAAGCCATAAACAAAAGAACTGAACTGAATTGTATGTTAATTAATTACATTGAAGTTAACAATTTTATGTATATATACAATATAAAGTTGTAAATATTTTCACAAGAGTTGAGATAAAATATACCTTTGATCTGTAAGATTCACTGGATCGCTAATATAAAATACTTAGTTTTTAGTTCCAAGTTAACACTACCCGTGCTACAAAAGTTTTAAAATAGTATACAATGTATTGAGTCTCCGCACCTTAATGATATATTTTTTATTTATATTGATTAATAGTAACGACGTTGTATAGATCGAAGAATATGAATCTCTAAATAATTATATTTATGTAATTACCCGATAGTAAATATATTATACACATCAGTCAAAACAGTTTGTTTATGGTAATTAAAAAAATATTTACAGTAGTAAGACTACGTCTAAACTAAAGCTGATATAAAAATTTATATATCTTTATATAAAAACTTACCAAGACCAATATAAATTGTTCTTTTAAACCATAGAGACGACTGAGTAGATATTAGGCAGTATATTCACGATACACGAACTACATTATCTTAGTTTCTCTGTTGTAAACAGACGTGTGAGGTCGCATACAAATTGATTTAACAAGTATTATGCAAAGCGCTTTCCGAGATGTTTCTTTTTATATTTATGAGTTGTGACATTTTGTTAAAAACTACATCTACGCGTATAATATACAATAAAAATCATTTACTATTAATTTTGTAACTGTAATGTTTATCGATTTATATCTTATATAGATGTACGCAAAAATATTTAAACTTTATAGGTTTCGAGGCCCACGTAGCGCATTAAGGCTGTTTCACTTTAAGCACATTGGTTGTAGGTCCAATACCCATTCTGCGAACATTCAAATTATTTGAGTTGAGAATGCTATGCGGGAGGAAACGTGAAGCTGCAAAAATGTGCAATAAACATAGTTTTTAATAAGTCTAAGATATATGAGTAAAGTAGTAGAGTGTTAGGTCTTGCGACATTATTTTCCAGATGACTTATACAGTCACACTTTACATAGTAGATATACCTATTATACGTGGGTATATGCTTTCTTCTTTTAACGATTCTTTTAATGGGGTGGGTAGACAGGCATTGAAACCAAAACTTAGGTTCATCACTCACTGCGCTCATAACAACGAAAAAGAAAACAGCACAGTGTATTTATTTTTTATGTTTATTTATTTATATATATCAAAAGTGTTTGTTACTAACTTGGTCTAGATCCATTAGATCAGGGAATTAGATGAATCTACTAAATATTGGTTTGATTTTTGTTTTTTGTACCTAAATTCTATATTCGGTTGAATGTTTATTGATATACCAATGCACTCCGTAATTTTCATACACAATAGTGCACTAAGTAAAAAATAAGCCTATTTTATGCCTGTAGCACTACAATGATGGAATTAGATTTACTTATATTATGTTCTGGTTGTAGAACAATTTATAAATGATCTCACGGTGAAGGTAGCTAATACTTCTATGGGAAATCGAAGTCAGTGTAGTGTTAGAAATTAACATAGTAGAAAGAGGCAAGTTAATTAACTTACGATTCACGTTATTATTTACTACCTACCTAACAAAGTAACGTTTAGTAATTAACCTTGTTGTTTGAGTGAGCTTAAACCTCGATATCTTTAAAATATAAATGTTATAACACTTTTATTTTTGTAAAGATTCATCGAAAACAGTGCAAATATTAAAGATATTCAAAAGTTTTTATTTATTTTGTTAAATTATACATTACAAGTTAAGAACAATCAGAGGTAGGTATAGGTTATAATATTTAAAACCTTTTTTTAAACTGTTGTCTGTGTAATATATGTATGAAACATTGAAAATAATTCTTACATAGATGATGTGATCAATTCTCGAATCGCCATCTGGAGGTCATATAAATCATTAAAAAAGTGTGTTGTAAGTTTTTACTAGTTGTTTTATTTTGCCTTTACTATATGAAGAAACTCCCGGCTTATGTCAATATGCATATATCTATAGTGTATACATTATACATATTACAATTTCAAATAAGAAAATGTTTATCAAGCTCATCACGAATACGACGATATCTTAAAGTTCCACATGAGATGTTCTAGTTCATAAATTTTTACATTTCAGGCAAAAATGTTATTCACGCTGAACAACTTTTGCTTAGGCATTATTTTTGTATTTCTTTTAGTGGAGCTAGTGTTAAATTCTCATCAGGCGTCTCAATCTTGAAAATCAAACACTGTACCAGGCTTAATATTATTTTGTAATGTATGTACAGACATATTTTTTTCTGCATAGTACATTTCTAATATTAACTACTTAATCGCAAAGTACCCGATAAACTTATTACATAATTGTTATGTGATTTGAAGATTTAAAGTATTGTTTAAAAGTAAACATTTGTAATACACTGTGACATTGAACATTATAGACATTGAGACGCAAAATGCTTAAAAAATTCAGAGCTTTCATCCCTATTAAACACGAAACTCGTTTTCTCCCTTTCCTCCTTTCCTAAGCCTTTAAAGAGGGTGGTCTGAGAACAATGTGGTGAGCACCATTGTTTGCTATCGTACACTTAGGGTGCACACGCGTGACCTCAATTTTAGCAATAAACTTCATATTTCCTATCACTTGGCTATGTTCCTAAATATTATTATATTTTTTAGAATCTAGAAAATTATGAATAATCCAAGAATAGTTGGTTAAGCTATGAATAAGGGAAAGTATGCCTTTAACAATATGTGTTATAACATATAGTTATATTGTGTTGTATTAAAATATGTTACGACTCTTTTGTTAATCGATATTATAAATAGAAGAATTATTACGGTCATTAGTTAGATGATGTCAGCTTCATAATAAGCGGAAGGTCTTATAAGTGTATTAATTTTCGTAGTTTTTTCAGTGTTAAAGCGCCATCTCTTTTTGATAGTGTGTACGACGATATTTTACAGTATGAACGACAGATAGCGCTACATAAAAACATGTAATCAAGTTTCAGTTGAGATAAGTGACGGTAGATGGCGCAGTAATTTTAAGATAGCCAAAAACATTTCGAAGAATACTCAATTTACGTAGATGGAAAGTGGCTGCGCAGTTACTTTTTTAAAGAGAGCCTGCCCTATTATGCTATTAATTGCTTTTATTTCGTAATTTCTTTTGCCCATGGTGTTTTAGACATTATATGCAGGTATTGAATGTTAATTATAGCTTCTATTTAATATGAATTAAAAATAAAAATAATTCATAAATTTTAAATGTATGCATTATGCATATTATAGCATAATATTTTAGTTTTTAATTTTCATTTTCGATACAATATACAATTATAAATATTCAAAGTCAAATAATTTTATTCAAAATAAGAAAATACATGCTTTATTTTTTGAACGTCTAATAATTTACCATCGGTTCACTGTGAACGGTTCATCGGAAAGCATACACATTGTCTAATAAAATAATTACTTATAGGTTGCTCCATTCCAAATAATTTCTCTAAAAAAGCGTCGGAGAATGGAGAACAGAGCGTAGTGCTACTACATTTGTTCTCTATCCGTACGATATGTTTGACCTCCTATGTTACATATACGCGACAAATGCGTGGAGCTAAAAAGTAACACCCTTTGGTCTTGTACTATGAGAAGTATAAAGTATAAAAATGAAATATATAATTTTCAAAGTTCGGCAGGTAATCGGATACGTTCCTTGTTGATGCTGCAGCTTAACTAACATCTTATTTGCATTATAATAATATTTTGAACGTCTTTTATTTCAATAATGTATGTGTAGTGTAGTAGTACTATATGTATTTCAGCTTCTTATAATTATCATTAAACTATAGTAAACAGTTTTTGTTAACTTTTAATGCTGGTCAAATACTTAAAGTAATTGAAAATATAACTGTTTTCCCTGGTTTTGTAGTGTATTACAGCATAATGTTCTTAATCCAAATAATAATCTTTTGAAATTTATATTTTATAATGCGGGAGTGCAGTCTCATCTTTGTATTATTTTAAATTTTGAATAGAGAAATAAAAAATATGAAATAGTTTTATTAAATACAACGCACTCAAACTTACATAAGTACATTGAATAAATAAACCAAACACTTATTGTATAAATATCTAAAATTCTAGTATATAATGTGTATTTTAACATATTTCTTAAAATAATTTTAGTGTGCATATAATGCTATATGCATTAAAATGCAGTGATGCATAAAAAAATGACATAATTTACGAGATTGTTGTTACAAAACAGCTTAGTACGAAGATTTGATTATTTGGTGATATTATCATACTTTTATTTCCATTTACAATTACGTTAAAATTTGCAAAACCGCTACAATAACTATCGGCTGATGAATAAAGACTGTGGAGAAGGCATCACACATTTTTGAGCAAGCGCCTGAAAAGCGACACGCACGGTTCCAGTAACTAATGAAAGGCGACACGCGACACGCAACTACCGTCTTCCTGCTCGGAACCGACGCCGAACGCCCGCAAGTCGTAACGCTCAAGGATTTTTCAGTTTTGCATAGAAGGAACCGTCAATATATAATGTTAGACCACGCAATCATACAAATGTACTATAGGAATAGATATTAAACAGATTGAATGAATCAAACAATAGTTCTAAACATTTTCATTTCGCGTTTCTATTAAGATAATAACGTAATGCTACTCTACGTCTTATAAGTATGAATTCTGGCATGTCTCAAAGTATTATACAAGGCCATTTATTTTGTAAATTTACTGCTATAATTCATGTAGGATATTAAGTTTCCTACAAAATGTAGGTTACGTTAGTTTGCGTGAAGCTAATTCCAAAATTCCAAACTTTTTCAATTTCTTTAATAAGCCATATTATTTTTTCGCAGACACGTTTTTCTGTACATGCCTTATTAGTTAATAACTTATAATAATAAAATGAACAGGCCGCCATGGCTCATGTTTTTTATCGTTACTCTAAAGCATATATGTATAATTTTTCCCCAGTTTAGACAATAAAAACGCTGCAAAGTTATTACATTAGCAATTTAAAACCATTCAAATACCATTGATAATAAAGTTGCATTATATTTGCAGAAACAAATTCCAAATGATATTGGAAATCATATTAAAATTTGTTGATAAACGAGATACATATTTCGTTTGTCTTTGTTCAATTTCTAATACTTAGTAATAATAACATATAATGTAATAAATACCTAATTACTTAACTAACATGTTGTTACAAGAAAATTAATATATAAATGTCTTAGGTTTGTTCGATACACATTAAATATTTGTCTTACAGAAATCAATTATGTTAATGGAAAATACTACATATAGATCAATAACTTATTTTATTGACAGTAATTCATTATTTTTCAAGATACTAAATAACATTTTGTTTCACGCAAATTTTCAAATATAATCCCATCCCATTACCTTGGCTTAGTTATGTTAAAAGTTTGGAGTGTACTAGTGAGTTTATGTAATTCCGTGGTTAATAATTAACAAGCATTTGTTCATTTTTGTTACTCGAAATTTTTACATTTTTTTTGTATATAAAAGTAAATAATCATATATAGGATGGCAAGTTTTAATGCTTAAAGGTTTTGTAAAGAAAAATGCTACCCTACTAATATAATGTATAATTGTTACATTTTTATATAAATGAAGTGTAAATAATTATTTTTACATTATAAATAAGTTTTTTTTTAAATATTAATATTAATCATAATATGTTTGTTTCAGGTAAATATGCTGTCAGGGAATTTCGGAGCTTTTTTATTGACAATTACATAATTAATTATTATAGTTTTGGTTTATCTCAAAATTAGTGTTAAAATAAATTTACATTATAAAATATTTTTAGGTTCTTTATTTTAAAATAAGTTCATCATGGCGTATGCACATTCTAATTTCTATATACTGAGTAATGTGTGTCATCACTTAATTATTAAAAATGAAACGAAGCTTCAATTTTTTTTCCGCATAGCAGACAACTTAGTGACAAGACACTCGGTTCCTAAATTTCCGTTCGAAATCGAGACGTTGCGTATTGCGGAACAGAACGCCGCGTTTTGTCTTCTTACCAGAGCCAAATAATTTATAACGACAAAGACAAATAATTTATAACGAAAATAAGTTTAGTTTACAGTCAGACACTATCAAGAGACGCGCCTCAGAGTAATACAAATTAATTTATTTATTACTTTTTATGTCATCAATTAAGGGAATATCGAAGTTTAATAATAAATATAGTTAGAAAAATCTAGAACAAATCTTAATGTTACTGTAAAGCAGAATGATTCTTCTTTCATTAGTTATTTGTACTTACTGTGGCACGGAAATAAGATATCTCTGTCTCTATTTATTGAGTATATAACAAAAAGGACAGAAATATGTACCGTCGTCGATACATTACCTCGATGTGGTTACTGGTTACTAATACATCTCGAGCTGGAACACGAGCGCATGGACTGCGCGCGCATCGCTTTCAGGGCGCAGGACGCACCCTCGTAAAGTACTATGAAATATATAGACATGTGATATTCAATATAATTAATAATTGTATTTAAAACATAAAAATAATAAACAACCGATTTCATTAACAACTTTTTCATTACCAAAATAATTTTAAAACCATAACATTTTGCCCACAATTGATGAAAATAAGTGAAGTCCAGTCTGTTTTCTGTGTATGTCTTTGCGTACTCTAGTCGCCAATAGAGGTAGAAGCGTATCGCGGCACATCAGGCTTTGCCGGCGACCTCATCGGAGGGCGTCCTTTGCCAGTTCCATTCGATTTAATAATACCTTAACCACATTCTATTCATTAGTGTCTGTCTATCGTGACATCTCAGGTGAGTAGTATATTATAATAAAAATAAGCACCGCTACTGCTTTACCACGAGGAAAATTGTAGTAATCACGTCATATTTGCATAGTATATAATTGCGTATTGTATAATTATTGGTTATTTTGGGTAGAATCGATCACTTTCATGGTAGGAACAGGCGGATGCAAAATGGAAATTTTCACATTTCATAAAATGCTACGCACATTCCTGGAAGCTTAAGAAATAATAGGATAGTAATGATGAAGTCAAATTAGTATTAAAATGGTAGTTAGTATTCAGTTAACGTAATAAAAAAATAGGGCAGTTAGCTATTATAAGTAATATCGTGAATACTCCAGGGGTTTCTCCGTTGCAACCTAGATATCGACCGTCCTATAGGTTGCCTGAAGTTTTGTCTTCGGTAAATTTATTTATTTCTGATAATTCTCTAAGTAATGTTATGAATGTATATATATATATAACGATATAGTAAGTTAAGTATGAACCAAAGTTGATTATTAACAACTATTTGGTTTCGATTTAGGAATTGAAAAGCTAAAGGGGGGAAAAGGGGGAGGAAGATATAGGTTGTTGTATAAGCTATATGATGTTTTACTATTTCTCAAAAAACCCATAATACATAAGTTCTGTAGTATCGAGAGCGCTCAGAGCAAAATGTCGTCAGAGAGACAGTCGTTATATTTCATTAACTTTGATTTATTTTATTATAAATTTAGTTTCAACCTCTCACAAAATTTATAAAAACAAAGTCATTATGTTTTTAATGAAATAGATAAATATTACCTTGTTACACTTTATGATCTTTAAAAATTTAAACTTACATTTAAAGTGCAATCATAGTCAAGGGAATCTAAATTATAATTACTTTTTAAATACGAATGTTAAAGATAAATATCATAGTGGACCAAACTAGTAGGACTTTAGTAGACCGTATATTTTTTATTTATTTAGGTAACAGTGCTAACAAGATACGGTATGTAGGTAAAAGTGACTAGGAAGTTTAATTTAAGAGTGAGTCAATTTGGCCAATTGATTCATTTGATGAAACTCGTCGTATCTCGGAACACCTACGCGTATCTCGGAACATATACTATTTAGTATCAGGGCGTAGAGTCGTGTTTTGTTCATTTTCATACTTCTTAGAAAGTAATAACTAAATAAAAGTTATAATTCTGTTTATGCTAACGGTTTATTTTTTTTACACATTTTGATACGCTATAAGAAACTAAAACTGATACAATATATCGGGTTTTGGACGGAACTACAATAAAGGACACAGTAGATACACATATAAGTACAGCACCATATTAATCATCAAATTAGATGGAAATCATCACTCTAAATTAATTTCTTTTGTAACTAAAATCGACTACAAAAACAATATGTCTTTAAATACGTTTGAAAAAGTAAAAAATATATATTTAATATATTGGAATTTGCACCCAACTTTAACAACGAATAATGGACGTTACTGTATCTTTAAAATTAGAATATTAATTTTATTAAATATTATTTTTTACATAATTTACATATAGATTATTGTGTTTGAATAATAAAAATAATTATACCATAACAAAAATTATACATAGTGTATAGGGACCTAATTCCAATTGTGAAAAGAAAACCTTGTAACTTAATAGCTACTTTGTAGAAGTAACAAATTTACCTAATTCTACAAATTTTTACAAGTTGTTTTTTTTTTGTGAAGTTCATAGAATCTGAGTCATCGTGAATCACACGCGAAAATATTTGTTTTCAAGCATTTTATTGAAAACGTTACAGTTTACAGTCGCGTAGTGGAAAATATTAGTGGTTAACATTTTGTATAGCTTTTTCATAGTGACTAGTTAAATGTGCAAAATATAAATACTTTATTCCATATACGAGTACCTACGCAAATCACATGTTCGATTTAATTGAAGTACATTTCAATTGACGCAAGTCAATTGAAGGCAAATTCTAGTTGAGTTTAATGACTATGTTTATGTGTTAGTCGCTCGGTATAAAATATCATTTCATATTATAAATATGTATTATTACCTATTACCACAGCTATCCTGGTTTCTTTGTTTGTAGTTTTGTTTTCTGGCAAGTGATAACTGAACGATGTATAATATAAAAGACATTATATTTTGTATGGCAGGCGTTATGTAAACTTTCATATAGTCTAGGAAAATACTTGTTTATTTAAACACGTGTTAATACACACATTGTGCACAATATTTTGGTTTAACTAAATTTACACTTTAAAATAGTAGATTATTAGACGCGAATCATTTACCTTAGTTTATTTTTTATCTAGTACATCATAGTTAGTATATTTGAAGTTGTTAAAGCAAAAAAATACTTGTACAATATGTATTATACATATGTATGCTTTAATAGAATTTACTACATATCGGTCAATATGGTATCTTTTTAAAAAGTAAAACGTGCCGTGACATAAAAACCTTAACGATAATATTAATATAAAAGAACTTTGTAGGATTCGCATTAAACGGATTAATCTAGATAAGCAATTTTACGTTTTTAAACATATGTACATTTTATAAAACATACGTAATTATCCTTTATCAAGTGACTCGAAAATATTTAGATTTATTATGAATACAAAGGAAGAGAGCGAGCGGCACCATTATTTGCACCATTCCTCTTAGTAGAATAACAAAACAAATGACAATGTAACTTTCTTTAATTCGCGATACATTACAAACTTATTATGTACAAGTTACTGAATCTTGAGATTCTCTTAAATAATACTGCAATATACACTTACTTACTATTAAAATTAAACATATGTCATAATTATTCCATTATCACCTTACGCCCTTACTCTATATTGGCTAAACATTCTTAGATTAAATTACCTAATTTTTATATTATGCACAGATTATGCTTATCGGAATTATCATTATACACAAATTAGTAACATTTACTATTCAATATTAAATGAAAAGCAAGGAATAACAATATATATATATCTTTAAATATAAATATTTTGTAAACAATTTTGGCTTATAAAATAAATCTTCTAATACAAAAGAATTATAAGTTAAATTGCTAAGTTTTAAGTGCAATAATATAGCAGGATGGCAAGTGTTTTGTTCTTACCAATACACAAATACAAATATATACTATATAATCATTATTGTTTAAAATATTAATTCGTCTCCGTAATTTACATGAAATTCATACATGTTTATGGCAAGATGTTTTTCCTATCTCGACTGATTTTTACGCGTTGTCTTTTCATTAACGTAATGGAGTATTTTTATATGACTTATTCGTAAGTCCGTGTTCTGGCAAGATGGCATCTTGCCATTCCAAAGTTATTTCGATTGCTCTAGACTGTCCTGGTAAAGATTTATCCAATTCTTTGTTGGAAGAATTTAATGGGCTTTGCTTCGGCCTGAGGCGGGGGCGTTGGTGGGATTTCATGCTGTGGTTTCAGTAGCCAGGGGTTGTCGACCCTCTGCTGTGGACTACTTTCACTCTTCCTTTGGTTGGCAGCGGACGGCGTGAGGTGTAGCGTGGGTAGTATTTTACCCTTTTCCCCATTATCGTCCTTTTCTGTATTTGAATGCATGTTTGCTGTAAAAAAATAAAATGTTTAGCACACACATATAACCATATGGTATCGTATATATACTTCGAAAATCGCGTCGTTCTTTTCTTCAAAATTATTTCATTTTAATTATTTCATTAATATCAAGAGCTTTATATAATATTAACCATAAAAAATGTTGTACATTTAATATGCATAATGTTCTTTTAATCTTGAAAGAAAAAAACAGTAATTTAAATTCGTCCTTAAGCAAACAAAATTAAACAAAAAGAACAAGATAAAGCGTAGAGCCATAAACCGAAAATAATAATAAAAATAATAAAATGTGTTGTTTTTTTTACTTACAATTAATATTTAACGGATCCAAATGAACGTGCTTCAAACGCGAGCTGATAAGTTCGACTCCGTTTACAAACATTTGACACTGATAAAGAGTTCACTACCTCCTGAGTGCACGAAGGTTTAGTGAGAAATGCGCCATGTATAGTTTAAGCGGACGCTTTATATGTGTCTTGTGTCATTTGGCAGCAAAACTACATGTACCACGTCACAGCAATCTTCTGACGCCAGATTGTATGACGTTAGCTAATTTGCCGCGCTCGAGCCTCTTGCTGGGCCAGTCCACGGTCTAAGACTATATGTACCTACACCCTAATTAAGACTCCATTTAACAACTGTTTAGATTAAGAGTTTAATAAACATATTGTATTATATATTCGATATTGACAAAAATAATAGAATTAGAAAACGCATACTATTGTCTTCGATATTAGTCATCACATTAATTTACGCAATTTCGCCATCAGACTAACGTGGTATTTTACATTATTATATTTTATTCGTCATACGTGTGACGTCGGCGCGGTATCAAAGATCTTTTTATTTCTGGTAAAAACTATTATGAATTGCTTCCGTATATTTTACGTATTTCAAATGTGTGTTAGTAAATTAGTGACTATATATTAAAATTATTCCCGAAATATTATTGTTAAAGAAAACATAAATTTAGAGTACCTAAGTATATCTTTTATCCTATATACAATAGGTTAATAACATTTTAAGAATGGTTATCTTTGAGACTTTTAAATTTATATCCTCCATTTATACGTACAGAATTATACCAATCCTTTGTATTCATTCTACTGTCCTAATGGTATGCCTGGTAATGGTATGCCTGGTAAAGTAAAAACTTGAAAAAAATTATATATACTTCGATGTATGTTACATTTGATAACCAATCAGACTATCCAATAATGATAAGTATGAGGGAGTAGTTCATGGAAAATTTAAAGATTACAATTCAAGGCAATAAATGTTTTCAACATTTACGATTTTATAATTTCGTTGTCTTAAGACATCCTTGATAATCGAGTTTTCTGGATCATTTTGTCTAAGTACCTTTGTAAAGTGATAGATAAATTTTATTGCACATACAATTTTATCATTCGATAGAACATGACTAATGTGACGCATTTGACTCTTATGTACAAAAACTAAATAAAAAGACCGAGGTTAAAGAAAACGATTTAGTCAGAGATAATGTATTCAAGGCTACGTAGGATGAGTAAAAGGACGCTCCTATAGGAGTGTCTGTGCTTTCATAATAGCCTTCACCCGTAGTGAGGAGACAAGACGTCGCCCTCTACCATCATACCTACATATTGCGCGACTAAAAGAAAAGTAAGAGAAAAAATATTTACCAATGAATACTTACAAGAACAAATATTTGTATTAACAATTAATTTAGTTTCAGTTTAAAGAAAATTTATATTTAAAAAATATATTTACTAGGGGTGGGCAAATGGTACCCACTAACTCTATTATCTACATTGTGCCTATTTCGAACATTGCATATCGTGGAACGAAAAGCTGGTATCCTTTGTCATGTTTATTTTCATATTCAAACAATTAATAAAACACGTTTTCGAAGAAAAAAAATTTTTTGATATTTATTTTACAGAAAATAGAGTTCAAATTTCAAACTTGATTTTAAGACGTCATAATCGGTTATAATGTTAAAATGCGTGTTTTATGCAGGCTTGATATAATGACTAATTGTAAATTATAAAAAAGATAAGCTATGTATGACGTGGATATGTGATAAGTTAATCCATTTACGTCGGCACTAACTACCAATGGTTATTCAACTCGGTACTGTAACTGATGCTAAGGACAAGTAATTGTCTAGTCATCTAAGTCTTTGAAATATTATGAAATATTATATACATTTCATTTCTTTAACTATATATTTTATATTATCTTACTTACTAACCCCTCATTTTAATTATTATGTTATTTGCACTCATGAAAACCGTTTCAATCAATTTGTGGTATCGATCAAAGCACAATAGTTAATAGTAGATCAGTTTATTATTTATCAGTTATATCACCTTAGTAAATGTGTGTAATATGTTATTTAGTAGGCCGTTTGCGACACTCGAGCACAGGGACACGCTTTATGGTAGCGGCTTAAACTTAAATAATAAAAGAACTGTTGTTTTTATAGTTTCAAGGAGATATCACAAATAGACAACCCATTGCCGTGTGAAGATTATGATATAAAGGTTTTACTGCTCCAGAATTTGCGATTGTAAATATAATGGAGCAAATACCAAGTAACCATGTGAATCGGGTAAGCCTTGTGGCAAATAAAGCACGATTTAACGGATATTAGAAGTTCGCACTTTACTGTACACATTCTAACGAAATCACTTTTGGGGGTGGGCTTTAAAAACTAACCTGACAAATACATTAAATTATAGGTATATATGACTTAAAATCAATAACCGTAAAAACTATTTCATATTATTCAAATATAACAGGCATTAATATGCAGCCCAATGAATTTAGGCGCTTACTAATTGTAGAGTATAGAATATACTTTTTATATATAGAGAATTGTTTACTCACAGATATTATAATTAGCTAATAGCATATGTTTATGTGTTTATTATTAAGCAACATGCAGTGTGCGCGTATGTCAATGATACATACCTAGATTATGAAGTATTCGCGAAAATTTATACTGAATAGAATTTGTAGTAACTTTTTAGAAAAACATGGCTAAGCTTTTCGAGTCCTATGATTTGGAGCTTATTATTCAATATTCTGTTCTTAACTTATAATAATATTCATATATGTTTATATTATCTTTATTTGTAGATTTTTCGAATAGTAAGCTCTTTTTCTCAAAACTTTTTTATTATTATTTCATCTGAGCTATGTAACTGTGGGTGTGGGTGTTTGGGATTAATAACATTGTTTGTGACATTTTTAAATTACTTAATAATATTTATTTTATATAAAATAATCGAACCCAGGTACAAAAAAAATATTCATGAAAATAAAATTAAGTATTTATATTATGTATATTAAATTCTAGTAAATATATTGATATAATAAATTCAAGTAAATATATCTCATTATAGTAGGTAAGTAATAAATTTTTATATCAAAAGAAACAAAGAAATTTACATTTTATGACTGCAGCTGCAGCCTATACGATAGAACAAAGAAGAGCAACAAATTTTACTACTTTCTGATGTAAATTCATCAATTTTATTGGAGGATTGCGTTACATAAGGCTCTCACGCGATCGGTGTTGACCTTTTCGTAACGTGTGGTGGAATAGTACCATAATTCTATCGATTTACTGTCCTATGAGCCTCGGCACAGTCGAATAATATAGAAAACTATTGACGAACGATTTCTTAACACAGTAGAACTGTTTAAGTATTTAAATTATCTTACTTTTCTAACAATAGACCGAAATTGTTACTTTAGCGGGAATATTGTTCATTTCTCATATTTTTATTTTATTAAAATTGGGAAATCAAAAAGCATTTACAATAAATACATACAATTAACACACAAGAATAATAAATTCGCCAATTAAGTTTCCACTTAAACACAAAACATGGAGTGAATAATAAAAATAATATAACAATATTAATACTAGAACACTTTTAATTCTATTAAGGGCATTGATAAATTTCAGTATTATTAAATGCTACAGGAAAATAAGCTATTTATGTAAGATGAAATTAGCTTACACTTTTATACAAAAAATAAATACAAATGTGTATTTTGAAGCTGTATAACAGAAAACTACAGTATTTTTTTTTAAATCTGGTTACTCTTATCCTTACTTCTTTTACAAATTAATCAATATTCCTTTGAAATATATCAATTTTACCGTAATTTTATTCTTACAAGATTTTATTACAAAAATATTCTTGGCGTAATTGGTTTTTCGAACAAAAACAAGTGTCTCTAGATCGGACATTAAAATGGGGGCATTTAATGTAAATATTTCTTAATAAATAATTGGAATCTATTATGTAAAAATTTAAACAATAATATTTGGTCCCTATATTCTCTAATAATAAATAAATATTCTCTATAAGATATTAAACTGTTGCATGTCGCTTGAATTATATTTGAAAAGTAATCTCCGCATAAATTTATTTTGTACACTTTCAATAGAGGGAACATATTTGTCATATTGCGAGTTCTAGACAGGAGCTTTTCCAGTCTATACTCTAGGTAAGATCTAACATAAGAGTTATATAAAAGACTAGAAGTGCGTATATCTTTAAAATTGTGAAAATGAAACCAAGCATTTTGTATGCTTTCTCAATTATATTGATTATGTGTTTATCTAATAAGAGGCTAGAATCCAATAACACACCTAGATTTTCAACAACAAATAGTCTTGATAGGTCCTTTTTATGAATAGCGTAATCAAATAAAATTGGAGTATTCTTTCTAGAAAAACGAATTATACAGCATTTATGTATTGTGAGTTGTTGTGAATCTAATGGATTAGTATTCAGGAATACTAATTCATAAGATTCACAATAATTTTCAAAACGAATTAGATCTAAATAAAGTTTTGCACAATACTCGTGTACGTTTACAGTTTCCAATATTTGATGCCGACTAGCTTTCAGAAATCAAAAAAGATTTTTTATTGATTTTAATTAAATTGAAAGGGAAGATAAGTAACATATTTTAATTACGGATGAGACTTATTATTACCAACATAGTTGGTCGAAAATTCTCATACGATTTCGCTAATGGCTACAATTATTCAAATTCAAACCCATCTTGTCTTGAAGGAATTTGCTTAGAAAATAAACAGATATGCATTCAATAATTGAGACTATGATTATAGATTCTAACCTCCGATTTAGCCATAAATATATCTGCCGTACCGCAATGATGCGGTAGGTATATATAAATGAGTATCAAATGACATACTAACACCTATTCTACTGATGTAACTTACATTTAAACTTTGAAATAAATCAATAAATGATATTTAATTTTCGGAATTAATTCTTTATACATTTACTCATCAGTCGCGTATATGAAAAAAAGGTGCTTAAGAGTCTCATTGCTAATCTCTGCATATTTAAATATTACGAATGGCCGTACCCAAATCCTTTTGTTTGTCCGTTTGTCTAACACCGCCGAAGAAGTTCTATTTAAATAAAATTCAGGATTTTTAAAAATAGCTCTATTAAATTACAGTATCAGTAATATTTATTAAAGAAATATCTCTCGTATACTATAAGCAGTATTATTATTAACACTATAATCGAATCGCATTATTGGATTTTGATATAGTTATAAATAATACATAACTAATAACTATAACGAAGTATATACTGAGAGTGCTTGCAATTTTTTTCATCAATACCTCGTTGACCTACTAGCCGAGTTCGTGACAACTGGTATCTCAGGGCATTGCTCGCTTCGTTTGTATTTAACTATTATTTATGTAAAACGTTGAAGTGGTTTGAGTATTGCCTTATAATAATACAAATGTGTTTAATTGTGTATTTAATAACAATGCTACATTTATTTTTTTACTTCTTTTGTAAGGCCCCGGTTGAGCCTCGGAATCCAAGTGGCTCCAACGGCTTAGAATCTTCTAATCAAGGCTTGCCTACGCGCCCACCTTTTACCAGAGCAGATTCACGATCAAATTTTTCGCAGCAACCATTACGACCAGGTGGCCCACAATTACAACAAAGGCCTCAATTTCAACCAGGTGGACTCGTTTCTAGTCCACCGCAATTCGGACCACGCTCGGTAAATCCAGTGCAGAGAGGACCATCGCCTGCTGGCCCACCTGGATCTCCACAAATTCGTAATCAATCTCCTGTTATACGTCCATTAAATCAACCACCAATATCTACTCAGCAAGGTGCTAGGCCAGCTCAATCGCCTACATCAACTCAGCCACCACAGCGAGGTCCGGTGCCCAATAGCCTGCAATTTGGACCACGTCAGCCACCTCAATTTGTAACTACGCCTAACGGGACTTCAAAGACGACATTTAGTGCGCCTAATAACATTCAGCTTTCAAGACCACCAGCACAAGGCTCCCTGAAAAGCCTTGATTCACCTTCTTCGTATCAAAATAAACCAGTCAACCTGGAGAACCAAATTGGCCCTAATGAACACTCTAATAATACAAAACCAGACAGCAGTAATGAAGTGTCGGGAGCGACTAAAGGAAGAAGTTTCAGTATTGCGGCTGCACCTGGCGCGCCTAGTCCACTCAAAATGGACGATGATCGACGAAAATCTGTAAGTGCTGTAGGTGGTCGATACGAAGACTTAAGCAGCCGTAGTCCTGGACTTGGCTTGATTCAAGAAATGCAAGGTAGTAAAGATAATGTTCTTGGTTCTAAAGAAAGCATTAAATCTGAGCCATCTGTTGAAGGTAAAGATATCCCAGATCGCCCAGAATCACGACTTGCTGGTTCTAAAATGACAGAATCTTTTATGGGATCTTTTTCAAACTTATCTTCCAAGAAGAAAATAGACGATGATGACGACGTCGTATCACACAATAATTTGTCTTCAATAAAACCTGAGACTAATCAAAATAAAACTGAGCTTTCTGATCGTTCACCATCTTTGACCCGTAGTGATGATTCACCAGAGCCCAAAAATGTATCTCAGCATTCTGCAGCGTCTAATAAATCTCAAAGTGTCACACCAGAACCACAGCGTCCTAAAACACCTAAATCTGAAGCAAAACAAGAAATTAAGTCTGATATTAACAGAGAAATGAAACCAATTGCATCTTCTAATAAAATAAATTTAAAATCTTCTACACTGGATTCTAAGCCATATCATGATCCAAAATCTCCTGTTTCCAACAATAAAAAACCAATGGATTTAAAAACGTCAGTAACACCTTCTGATTGTAAAAAATCAACACCACGTAAAATAGCTTCTGCGCCTTGCTCCAAGCCAAAAGGTAATTCAAATGGTTTGACAAATTTTTCTTACGTATCGTTTTGAGATGGACCAAACTATATATTTATTTTGGTAAATCAAACCATTCCTAAATGGGACTTTCAAAAGCGTATTTATTTTTGACTTTCAGACGGTGACAACGATAGTGGCGTCGACGAATCAACACAAGGAAATGTAAGAGATAACGAAAAGTTATAAATAAATTGAACATAATCATATAATATAATTAAGCTTTGCTTTAAAATTCGCAGGATTTTAATGGATCTCCTGGTTCACCGAACAAGAAGCTACCAAGCAAATTGCCAACAAAGGAAAAATCGAGCAGTAGCTTAAAACAAAGTCTGTCTCGATCTTCAAGCAAGAGTGCCACAGCTAAAACTCCTGAAACTCCACAGCCAAATGAAAAAAAGAGTAAATGATGTTACTCTTTATTATACAAATATATTTAATTGAAATTTTAACTACAGGTAGACCACGATCTAACATATATTTATTACTTTTTTATAGAAGTACCTATGAATAAAGTGCAAGTTGGAAGTGCTCCATCACCAAATATTAAAGCAGTGAAGTCTAAGATTGGTTCTTTGGAAAACACCACATACAAGCCTGGTGGCGGCAAAGTTAGAATTGAGAATAGGAAGCTTGATTTTAACAACGTCACACCAAAAATTGCTGCAAAAAATGAAGCTTATACACCAAGTGGTGGGGCTAAGAAGGTACAAGTATACATTATTTACTGATGTTTCTAAAGTCTTTGTTGTAAGTTAATAAAACCATATCCATATTTTATAACTTTAAATGAAAAAATTGCAGATCACTACTACGAAATTGGAATGGAACGCAAAGTCCAAAATTGGATCTCTTCAAAATGCGGCGTACAAGCCAGGAGGAGGAGACAAGAAAATTGAAACAGTCAAATTGGATTTTAAAGAAAAAGCAAAACCAAAAGTGGCTTCGACTATTAACATCACACACAAACCGGGCGGAGGAGTGGTAAAGGTAACATCACCATGTTGATGGTCTTAAATAAATTTATATTCAACTTTAACAAACATATGTAACTCATTTATGGATAAACTATGGCGCAGTGAGTATAGAAATTTCAAAACAATTTTCAGTTACATAGTTAACATATCGTTTAATTTATTATTAGTTAATCAGTAATGTTGATTTGGTTTTAATTATATTTCAATTATATAGACACATAATTTGCACTGTCAAGCAAATTAGACGAACTTGTTCACATTTGTGTATCATATAGAACTTGCTGTGTAATTTGTATCATTCTTGATATTATCCGTAGAACTTTACAAGTGTCGAGACGAGATCGGTGAGTAATTTTCGTAAATTTGCTTATACACGGAATAGTCGCTTATATGATCGTTCCATCGCAAAAAAGCACAATATATTTTCTAAACAATATGTACAGATTGGCACTTACGTAATATTGATTATTGTAGTACAAACTAATAAATCAATGCAGAAATGAAAATATGTAATTGTACAGAAATATGTAGTTTACGAGAAATTCCTATTTTTAGTTTGTAAAATGGGCGTTACCAAGGTGGAGATCGTCAAATAAATCATGACATTACTTACTTTACAGGAAGGTCAGTTTGGTAATGATTACCACGAATGTCAAAGATTGATAATTTCAAAATTTCTATGTTATCCATCGCCTTTAGGGCGTGCGTCGAGGCTGTACGTCACGCTGACTAATTTATTATTATAATATATCTACATAAATCTTAATCGAATCAGAAACATTTCTTTTAATAATATTAGTGTATTTCGTGTACCGATATTGCTAAAAATCTATGTCGTATAATATATCATATAGTATATGTCGTATAATATAATATAGTATAATATATAGTATATTTGGTATACTGATATTCCTAGAAATCTATGTCGTACAAAATAAAAAAAAACTATGGATATCGTCTATTAATTCTAATAATTGAATTCTAACATTTAATACGAAAAAACATTGTAATGTTTAAAAAAAATAGCATTTTATCCCGCTCGTCAATAATAGGTATATTCATTCATATATATATTGTCCAGGCAATGTGCACTCAAAAGAAACATGAATAGGGCCTTCATGAATTATATATAGGGCTTTCTGATTCGATATAATACTTTAAATTAAAAGATTCACACAAATTGGCTACAAATGCAACTGAGATTGTTACACTGTTAAATGATGCATTACACCAAACTGAATGTATTAAAATATCTTTAAATATTTAATTTATTTAATGGTTGTTAACGAGCAAAAAAATTTGTTTA
Organism: Podotricha telesiphe; assembly: GCA_038994665.1. Taxonomy (NCBI): domain Eukaryota; kingdom Metazoa; phylum Arthropoda; class Insecta; order Lepidoptera; family Nymphalidae; genus Podotricha; species Podotricha telesiphe. The sequence continues at coordinate 22,721 of JAOYRR010000092.1, forward strand.
TTACTATATTACAGTTACACTACTCACTTGAATACAACAAATATGATTCATAGGTCTGAATCACACATACGCATGCTGTCTCAACAGTATATTGTCTATGATTATATATTATTTATATATAAACAGGCACTAAACACTTTATAATATAAACAAACAATGAAAGCTTCTATATGTATGCATATTTTATTCTATATATAACACAATTAATATAATATGTATCACATAGTAGTCGCCTAAAAAGTTCTACTAATAATTCAATATAAAATATATATTTAGAAAATAATGAGGCCGTTAAAATTGAGGTCATAAAAACAAATAATAGAACTTTTTTAGTGAACATATTTTATTGCACTATATTTATAGTATATAAGTATTTTTATTGCACATTAACTTTTTATACAGATTGAAAACCAAAAGTTGGATTTCAAAGCACAAAGTAAAGTGGGGTCACTCGACAACGTAAAACATAAGCCCGGAGGGGGTGATATTAAAATATTTGACGACAAGGATTACATAAAGCAGATCGGCGGGAACTCGCCGCTACCTAACAGCCACGGACAGTCCAGACAGGAGGTGAGGGACCTAGGACTCACGTGGGATTATAGGACTCCTTTCCGCTTTTTTTTGTAGCGTTTTCTGTTTTTAAGTTTTGGTGAAGGGCTTTTTAATCATCAACATTAGAATGTCAATCAGTAACTCATCCAATAACATTTTTAGAAAACTGTATGACTCAGGCGGTCAGAGCGCTTCGACGGTTTCCAACAGGCGCGGTTTCGAATCCCGCTGCGTTCAAATTTTGATACTTCTAAAAATGCTTTTCAAAAGTGTTTGAATAACACTTTAAAAAACCGTTTAAAAAAGAAAATTGTCGTTTGAACAAAAAAAAAAATTTTTTTTGTATAAATTTTGCTTTTGTCAAATGAGTTTTCTTAAATATGTTTCAAAATCAACTTCATAAACATTGTTAAATTATTTATAAGCACTGTTGAATTTTCCGTAAAAGGTTTTATTGTCATCCTCATCTCAATCATTACGATTTTTCCGAATTCATAATATCTTTAATTTTTGTTTCAGCCTCAGTATTTGTACTCATTTTATTGAATTGAGTTTGTAACGCGCAAGGTATAATAGAGACTAGTGTGTGCCATCCTATTTACTGCATTCATCCTTTTTATGTTTTCATTAACACATTATTTTGCTGTTATTTTATTGTTGTATTAATTTTACTTATTAATATTTTTTGTTAATATTTATTCTTTCACTTTCCTGGAACTAGATCGCAATTGTTAAAAATACTCTAATCACTGAATTTTTATTATGATTTTTTCTAAAAATATGAAAAAATTAAATTTACAATTGCGTTTTACGTCTGGGAAACTAGTCTACTATTACTACTATTAAAATAGTGTTTTATGTTTATTTATAATGATTTATTCACACATAAATACTTTGTCGTAGAGTCCAGTCCCACCACCGGTGCAGCCAACAAAAGCGGATGAGAATTTAAATCAACAGCCGTGTTAAAACGCTTCGACTACGGTTTTCTATAATCGATGCTAACCGAAAACTCTACACATTTATATTTTTATTTAACTTGTTAATGGTTTTGACTTTTGAAGTTAATGTACCTACTCAGTTGAGCGATTAATGTTTGATTTCTCTTCTTTCGTAATTTTTTTACATGTCGTCTAAATATTAGCATATCTTTTGGACAATATGTCATAGATTACGTTTTGACAATTTAATTATACTATGCGTTTTATTGTGTAGATTAATTTAGATTTAATAGTTTGAGGTCTTGAAATCCAAAAACGAGATTACAGTTTTACTGCAAGAAAAATGCTATAGTGCCAACACCTAATAATATCTATGTATGAACTTAACGTGCATATTATTTCAAAACTAAAATTTCATCTATTTAATAAGAAATTAAGGTATACTATATATAATGATAATCGACAAACTATTAATCCATTTTTAGGAAGCATTACGTAATGGTCAAAATGTGTAGCACTATTTATTTGTAATAGAAATTCAACTTTTATCAGCTAGAAAATGCACATAACACTGTACAATAATGAACAGTAGTAGCACTCATGGAGTCTTTTTCTAGAATATATAATATGTACGTACACGGTTATATAAATTTTGGTGTCATTCATAAAGTATAACAATCTACTGAGTGTTAACGTAGGCTGGTGTGGACGACGCAGTAGGTATATTTGGAGTGTTTTGAAATTGTGCTAAGTTCTCGACTCAGTGGTGTGACTTGAGCTTTTGAATTTATACGTAATTATACAGCGACCTTGCTTTTACACTCATTGTTTTATGTAACTGCGAGAATTTTTCACTCTTTGAGTACTTTTATTGTAACTATTGAATCGAGAACTGAGCGAGTTCGCGAATGACTGAACTTACAGAATTATTCTTAGGATATTCAATGTTTTATATGTGATTACTGTTATGAGGACTAATTAGAATTATAGATAGTCGTATTGTTTGGATGCTTTAGTCACTTTACTTTCGCAATGACACTATAACTTTTAAGGTAGACGTGCATTTGATTGTTTTAGGAAAATGAATAAAAACTTCTTTCATGTGTAACCAACGCTGGACACCCAATGATACTTTTTAATAGTCCACTTGATTTATATCTTTTTTACTGATAAGATTTCCAACATATTTATTTGTGGGTATACCCTGCTATTAACGTAGTGACTAATATTCAAGTTTAACATCTAAATGCATAATATTGTGAAAATTGATAAACATAATTTTAATACAAGTTAACGCTGCCATTATTGTTTTATTTGTATTGTAGTTGTGTTTGAATTAAACAGAGATATCATTTAGAGCAGCCACTCCTCATTTTAGTCCCGTAGTCTACACAATGCACTAGCACTGTACTTTACGAAGCAAATACATTTGCGTATTACATTACGTATTGAAGCCTCTTAGGTAAGTAACAGCGGTGTTCATTACTTTGTATTAAAATAAGATTATTTATCTGTTGCCATATATATATATATATACCAACGTCGACGAATATATGAGTTATATGAGAATATATGAGTAGCAGCTAATATATTTACAGGTTACAAAAAATAAGTGCGCATGGTGGACATGCGAGATCGTGCGAATTGCTTAAATAAAATTATCAAATACATAAAATATATCTATTAATTTATTTATTTATATATATATTTTTTATATAGGACAACTACTACGCATCTATTCAAGAATGGTCTGAAGAAAATCGCACTCTGACGAGAAGCCGGTCGGCGCGGTTTACCCGTGCTCCCCAAACGCCGCGCACGCCTCGGGCGCTGTCACCGCGTAAGGTCCGCGCTCCACCACGCTCTGCCTGCTCCCGTAGAACATCGTTGACGCCACGACCGGCCTTCTCTGTGTATTGAAAGCTTATTGCAAGCTATGTTTTATGGCATTCGTCACGTAGGTTTGTGTGTCTCACTGTTACACGTAGGATGTTTCACTTTGACGTCTTTGGTGATTTCAAATTAAATACTGAGTTTATTAAATAACAATATTGGCTATAGGCTAAAAATATTTAGGGCCATACTTCTACATGTAAACTAATATTACCTATATATTTGTGAGTAATTATTCTATTTCTAAGAATTCTACACTTACAATAAGTTATAATGATACAAGGCATTTTAGATTTAGATTCAGTAATGTATTCTTTTTTATTGCGTCTTTAGAAATTGCACAATTGAGAAATAGAATTTAGTAACCGTAATTAATAAAAATACCATTTTGAAACGTTTAATAGATTTTACACTAATGCGGCACTACTATGTATTTCTTGTTCTTACAAACACTTAATAGGGCGGCAAATTTTTTCAAACACATTTGACGTTCCGAATTATCAAAGTATATTGATTTATTAGAATAAAATAAGACGTCATCAATTGCTTTACGACAAGTAGGTACTTAGATAGATACTACACTACAAGTTGCAATTATATGTTGCAAATAATAAATATAGTGAACAATAATCACAAATCTATTTCGATTAGAGCAATCACTATAATGTAATTTAAATAATGTAACGATACAGTGTTATAATACGTAGAAATGAAGAAACAGGCACTTAAGAAAGTCACGTCAATTCGTAAATCTGCATTGTGTTTGTGAATTTGTCTTTTAAATTTTATTAATAAATATAATTTCTGTTGAGCAATTGTTTTATTTCTATAAATGAATCCATTATTAACGTAATATTAGATATGTGTACTTTCTATTATTCCTTGTTAAAGTAACAGTCATAATCTGATAGTACCAGGTGATTCAATGTTATTTATAATTATAACATACAATTTTTATGGTAAATCTGAGATACAATAGACTAATTTAGAAGCAATTATTCTATTCTCCATGAGAATGTAGCGTTTACATGTCAGTAAAAAATATTGATATTAATGCACTTTTAAGATAACGTACTAACATCGTAGTGGGTCATTAAAAAAAAAAAATATTGTTAAAATATTTATTTTATCGGAACTGAATAACCTTCGTTTAAGAAATTTTAATAATGTACATATTAGAGCGCGTTTCGTTATTGTATGTATAAAAAATTGCCACCCACACTGCTTAGATTAAAAATGTTTTTACTATAGACGTATTATATGGTCATTTATATATATATAGTCTAATACTGTGACTGCGTCTGACGGCTAACACCATAATTTTTGTGTCCTGGTAAAAAAAGCGTATTGTTGACTTTCTTTATTTGACACAATTTTGAATTTAGATGGGAAGTGTCAAACGGAGTATCTTGACTCTGGGAGTCTATTCTGAACTCCTACTGCTACGTGAGAGAAAACGTCAATGTGGAAGTATTTATAACAATTAACTGTATATTTTTCGTCATTATTCGAATTTCGTATAGATAAAAATCTGTGCACATAAAGTTGTAGTGATTAGACATCAGTTTTTGATTTTTCGTAGGCTTTCACTTATATAATCATAATCAATTATGTATTAAAAAAAATTAGAAATACACATTATGTAAATAATTAACAAGTCAGTTGAGAGGAAGGAAGTTGTATTAAAACAACATTGTTTTTAATATCGTTTTATTGGTGTACATGGTTATGCATTATAATAATATTTTTTCAATTGTTAATTCATTAAATTATGGCACTTAACATAAATATTTAAACAATACATATAATGGATGATGAATGTCTAATCGAAACGTATGAAGTTCGAAATAACTTACAAATATTCGGAATAATTTCTCAGTCGTTCGTCGAGTCGTATTCTAACGAGTCTCATTTTTAATTACTTTTTTTATAAGAAAATAAAATATAAATCAATTTAGCTCATTGATCCCAATTAATTACTAAAAAATATAAATAAAACTAACGCACGATGAACATAATAACTTAACCGTTTGTACCGACGAGGGCGCCTCCACCGGTTTGAGCGCGCAGGAATATCTATTATAATATCGTTTACAAAAATTAACTTTCAACATTACATACAAACCGTCGATAAAAACTTACGTCTAACAAACTCCTTACGCTACCAGATGCGCTGCAAGCGACAAAGAACGCATCTCGCAAGCCTCAAGCGTCCCTAAGACACTACGCGCAGAACGAAGTCGCAAGTGAACCTCGCCCACGCTACGGAAAATAAATAAGCCTTTGTTTATTTATATTCAATACTTTTAAAATGGACTAATTAGACATTATGTTTCTTTTATATTGCTATACTATAATTTCAAGCACGACTTCATTCTACGATATTACGATATTTTTTAAGGCATATAACAGTTATCGGATACGGATACTGTCTATTAGATTTCGACGTACAGTTATGATGCAAGCACACACAAAACACTTTAACATACAAAGGCCACATCACAGCATTCAGTCACAAAGCGATTACCGTATGATATATTACAAACGTATAATGATCGAAAGCTACAATAACACGTTAGATCTAATAATTGTTTAACTATGTGGGTTCGCGCGGCTTCGAGAAAGACGCCGCAAATATAAATACGATATTTTCTACAATAATTTTTCTAACACCGATGTTGTGACGAGCACGACGGACTATTAGAGGAACTGTATCGTGCATTCAATTGTTCGTTACAATTTTGATATCTTTAATTTTACTACATTTTTTTTTTTTTTCATATAATATATTTACACAATAGTTTACATTAGACGAATACTGTCGTTACGAGAACGATACGATTACATTACGAGTATTTAAAATAACGTCCGATAAATCGTCCCTTTGAGCAATACGACATACCAAAATATCATTTCTATTCCCGGCGTTAAGCGGTGATATGATTTTTATCACAATATTTTTTTTATGTAACTTAGCGTGAAGCGAAGTACTCGTAAGTACATCGAGCAGAAACCTTTACGACAGGTATAGAATGTTCTAGGGGCTTGCAGAAAGTCTGAAGTTCTGTTCCTATGGAGTTAGAGGAAAGAGCGTGGAAGGTTGCATGCGGTTAGCTCGGTGAGATTGTTATACTCCGTCACCTTAAATTTTTACACATATTTATAGTTACTTAAATAATTACGCCATTTCGATATTTATAGATTGTAGGAATGTACGTAAAGTGAAGCTAGGACAGAAGATTGGGAAAGGCGGTGTTATTACCGAAACCATGTTAGCGCCCCACGTTTACAAGAAATATGTTCGAAAAAGAAAAGGTTTCTTTATTCGTTTGTACACCACAAACCATGAAGGAAGGTAATGGGAGAGGCCGCATGCTGTTAGTTACTAAGTGAAGTTAAGTTTGTAGCCCCAAACTCATAATTGCCCTTGGTTTCCCACTAATTAGTTTCCTTAGAATTTATTTAGACACATTGTATAATATATGCCCTAGATGAGTACAGGACTATTTGGTATGATAAGTATATACACGATTTATTTGATTTTTATATCGAAACACTAATAATATTCGATAAGATATATTTAGACATCAATTCCAATAGATTTACTTAAAATTTACTAGGCGTCTTTCTCACGGCCGCCACGAGTGTTCCATTAAACAGAGTTTGCCTTTAACGAGATTTCTTAACCAAGTAAATATATCACATGCCCTTACGAGAGTGTTTCCGGCGAGCGTCGCTCTACAAGTGCACGTGCGAGAGTACGCTCGCGACAAACACTGGCGCAAGTAGTGTTCTTATAACAACGCATCATATATACAGTTCCGAGACGTGCCTTAAACGTAAGACTAGATTTTACTACTGAGTTAGAAATGTGCGAATTAGTGATGTCATATGCGGTCGTCGGACAGAGATTGCCATGGCGGGTACAAGATTAGTCAAAGATTTTTTTTATATAAAAAAAATAAATACTTAATACTTATTACATATATGTCATAAAGGTAAAACTTATGGAAGCGTTAAAGAATAAATAAATAAAATCACAGTCACGAGAATCCCTGGCCGAGGACCTTACTATCAGATGAGATTTGGGTAACATCAATTATTTTCTATAATATCCACGATTCAGTTTATATTTACAATACTATAATCGATTCTTTCACTAACCGACACGTTGAGTTCGTTTCACACTCACTTAACCACGAAGAGTACTTTCAGTCTCAAGCATAGCCGTACCGACTTGTAGCAAGTCCCAGCCGGCTAATGCTTGCCGATGTCGGCAGCCACCCTGAGCGGGCGCCAGCGCGGCTGCCAGTCCGGCTACGCCTGCAAATATCAGAAATCCTCCAGCAACACCGCGTCGCGCGGCACTAGACCCTTCTGTTCCCCTCTACAGCACAATAAGTATTGGTCGTCCACTTCCAGTATAAGCCGCAACCTCTCTCCCTCGTTGAACGCCAGGTGCCCTGAGTCCGACGGCAGTCTGTGCCAAAGTGTCCGGACGTATCTGTAAATGGAAATAATCGATTTATAATTTCAAAAATATTGTAATAGATTTATTTATTGGATATGAATGAAGCGGTAGGTCAAAGATAAGAAAATAAATAGTAAAGGAGGCAAGTATTTTCTAAACAATACAAGAAAAAAGGTTAGAATTGTTGATTATTATGAAATTTGAAAGAAAATATGTATCAAAGCGTATCAGGACCAAACGTACATAATTTTTTATTTTACTTTTGAGTTGCCGTACCGTCGTTTTATCATAATGTATAGTACAAAGAACATTGTCATTATTTAATTTTATTAAAATTGAAACTGTGTCTATAATGTTAAATTATTTTAAAGTAATAAATAAAGAACTCTTTACTGTATACTAAAGAGCACATACTTATTCTTCTGCTGGGTGTGGTGCGAGTGCGCGCGCGCGGCGGAGGAGGAGGCGGCGCGGCGAGGCGCGGGCGGCGGTGCCGCGCGGCCGTACGGCAACGACGCCGGTCGCGGCGCGCCGCCCGCCGCGCCGGCGCCCGCGCACGCGCCATCCACGCGGGACGCCCTGTACACAAATGCTTGACATAGTATTCAAATGACAACAATAATATCTCATCTTGAATATCCTCTGTAAATTGCCTTATGTGTTCAATTAAGGTAAAAAGTTTATATCGTCAACGATCGCTTTTCTGGTTGTAAATTATAAAATATATTTGTTAGCGATAAATAATAAGTATAAACATTTTCCAGTGTTACATTTTAAGGCGTAAAGTAGAATAAAATAAACATCACACTACGGAAAGTAGTTGTAAAAGGGGATGTCCCATTTGCATTATTTATTTAACAGGATACCTACTGTAATGATATATTATAAGCATGTTGCAAAGATTTTTATTTCTATGTTATGTTAAGAAAAACGATATTGTACCTTTAATTTGTTTTACGTTATTATAGTCGTTAATGAGTAATCATTAAAAACATGTGTTTTTTATTTATTTTAAATTATTCTCATACTATGTACTATATTAGAGATGCACCTTTACATTCAGAATTAAAAAGTTAAGAGTGTGTAGAAGCACACAGTTAACCAGTAGTCATGAAAGACGTGCAAACATGCAGTTAGACATTAGTTAGAGTATCCGTAACGAAACATTAGTAGAATTAGCCTTGCATCACCACCGTCCGACAAGTTACTGCTAATTTAATTTTCAGCTATCTATGACACTGTCCCTTTCTAATTACTTAAAAACAAAAGGGACCACGTAATGAATAACTGTTTGATAAATTAACAAGCACTAGATAAAGATGATACAGGCATTATAATATTGTTAGTATGCCCCATTTGAAAAGAAATACATACGTAGATTTCTTAGCAACGATATTGTTTTTAACCGCTACATTTGTGATTCGTTTCTCCTTCAATTTCCTCGTTGCCTTCTCGGGTAAAGCTCTGTAGTGTGCATAATATAACATAAAGCTTATTGTGCTGCCAGATTTTTAGTCAAAACCAACTGAACAAGGTATTGTATAGATAATACAAAGAACTAAATATATAAATATTAAATACTATATGTAAAGTGATGTAGAAGTAATAATATATCTTTTTGGCGATTTTATATAATTTCATGTATCACTTTAAATATAACAACTCCGCCACCACCATTATCTACTCACATAATAATGTTTATAATATAAAGTATGAAAAAAGCAAATAAAGAAATATTTTCTATAGAAATAAGAATTATATCTTAACAGTATTCCAAAACATCTCCTCACCTGTTGGCAGGCTGCGGGGACTTTTTGTTAGCTGAATTACTTCTGACGGTTATAGTATTCCGGGGCGACGATGAAGGTGAAGTGCTTTTGCGGACCGGTACTGGTATAGCTCTGTGACAAAATATTGTACGTGTACATTAAATAAACACATATGTGTATATCGTATTATAATAATCTAAATTATCTGTGTCACCTATATTTTCTAATTCTAATCAATAACTTATAACTATACCTATTACTGTATTCAAATAATTTAAATATATATTATGTATAATAAATTTTTATTTTTTATTTTTTTTGTTTATTATAATATTCATAAAATGATAACTATGAATATTGATATTGGATTGATAAGGTATCGTAATATGTAAGGATTGCAAATATTTGCCCTTTTATTAATGGGTCTCGATAACTTTTTCAACAAGAAGTTTACTCATTATATATTTACACAATTTAATGTAAATACAATAGTATAATGAATGAGAATGCAATCAAAATAATTTTTAATGCATTCCAAAATCATTACCAAATGTTATACTTGAATAATCTAATAAGTTGTAGCCGTGGTGTAACCTCGTGAATCGAATTATTAAAAAATCTTACTACACATTGCATGAAAGAAAAAAGTAATATTTTATAAAAGTTTAGTGAATTATTTAGGTGCCTTCTTAATACTCAAACTAATTAAGACTGTAAATAAAAATAAAGTATTTTTATTACCATTATTTGGTAATTTGGACAGAGCTGTTATTGTTATTGTCTTTTATTTTACTTTCTCTAATTATAAAATTCCCTTTTCAATTCAATTTATTATTAAACTGAACAAATACAGCATTTTATAGCACCCTTTTATATTCATAGGATTATATCCCGCAAAGAAAATACCAGTATAAAAAGTTAAAATGAGGTCACGTATTATATCCATTATTCATTCGCGCTTTACAAAAACACCAGCGCTTTCACAATAAATCTTAGTCCCTTTAACAGGGCATATTTTAAAAGCGAACCAATTTGTAAATTTCGTTGGGTTGTCGTTTTGTGACCTATTAAAACTGATATTCCAAGTTCCTACCGATTTAGTCGATATGTCTCAGTTACTAGAATCAATTATTATAAATCACTAGATTTCTTCACTTTTTGTACCAATATGCTAATTTAAATACCAATATGTTTATTTAAGGATTTTTTGTATGTTGTTTTTGTACTCAACAGACTCGTTTGAAGAAACATTTAGAAGAACTAAATTACACTATTATTTCGATATATTTGTGTTTACCTGTGCGTGTTCTTGGCTGGCGACTGTATAGCAGGTGCCTGAGGTCGCACAGGCGATGACACTGGCCTTGGTATCTTAGAGCCTCGTGCCGTTGCTGGTGATGTTTCACCTAAAAGTTGACAATACATGTAAAGCTATATCTAACGATACTCAGCTAAGTCCTTATCTGGGTATATCAATCTTATTAGTATATCCTTGCAAATCTGGCGACATAAATATACACTAACATAAGTGTCTGATAATATACTTTATAGTATTATGGTATGGAATAGTTTCGTTCATACATTGTACCTATACAAAATGCAGTGTAAGATTTAGCCATTAATAACAAAAAAGAAAGGTTTTCAAAATGTTAAAAAATTGGAGAACGGACTAATATATCTATAGTTTTAACACACATGGTCCTGGAGTTATGTAAAGGTAATAAAGCATCTTGAAGCAGCTTCTCATCATCAGCGTTACGCTTTTTCCCTCACAGTTGTTGACAGAGATAACCTATTATCAAGAGTCAAGACACGCAATCGTGTGCTAAGCGGAGAAACACAACGCCACGCTTTGTTTTGTCACCAGACTCAAGAAATTAAAATAATTTACCTGAGTGCGAATCGAACCCACAACCATATATAGTAAGACGCTGTCACACTGCGCCACGATGGCTATTTTAACTAATAACACTGCAGTATAGTATGTATATTTTATAGTATAAAGAAATTATTATATTTTTATAAACGCGATAACATGTAACCTTTAAAAACATTCGAGTTAATTTATGTATATGGCTGAACATTAAGTGGATCAAATAGCTAGTCAACGGTATTTAAAATAGAATAGTGTATGTGAGCACATCTGCTACTCGACGCTTATCAAATTATTCGTAGGACGAATGGTTTTTATAAAGGACAAATATAATTTGTTTCCACAACTGCATCCGGCACATTTACGAGATAAATTATAATTTCATCTACAGACACTATTCTAAATACTCGTGCATATTTTAAAATGCAAAAGTTTCTGTATACAAAACGTTTTTTACATTTCCATAATGCAGTAAAGAGTACAAAAAGTAAAAAATACAACCGTTTTTAGTAAATTATTATTAAGTAGGCAACAATATTTCAACAATAACGACGCTATCAAACAGAAAAAGTTCCTTGAGTAATTTTACGATTGTCATTTTAACTGCCTATATAATGGTCTATATTAAGAAAAAATATATAGGTGTAAAATAACGGTGATGGATCCGTACGGAAGTTACCATTTTGCGTGTCGTTAGGACCATATTTGTATTGTCTTTCATTGTTTTATATCGAAGTTTATAAGTATGCGTGAAGAGTTAGGCATGTATAGAAACACATGGGTCGTAAAACTGTATAGGATATTCGTATACCAGATTATCGTCGATAAACCAAGTCATATGGGTTGTAAAGAAATATTCCAATAGATATTACGTCTACAATGCACAGTCGAACTGCCACATGTCGTTCAAACTTTATGGTTTATTTTCGTATCGCTTTTACTAGTACTACTGCTGCAGTCTGTATACTTATTATTAAAATCGCATATTTTATTGCTGCAAAACGTAATTGCTGCAAAATGAAAAATCTAAAAGTTCATAGCGTTTATTTGTTGTTATTGTTTTAATACAACATTACCAGTCTATTTGAAAAATAAAATCGTGGTGACATTAAATATTATTACCAAAGTCACTATGAAATCTCATATATTTAGTAATATTTATACGCATTCACTTAGGTCTATTTTCGTATTTACGTACCAGAAGGTGTGACGGGGCTCTCGGCGTTGCTCAGCATCTCCCATTTGAGTTGCAACCGCCGGAACTTTCCTCCGGAGTTGTTACTGTTTCCAGTTTGTCCGCTCGCACTACTATTAGCGGAGCTGGGACGCCATTGCTCTTCACCACTCGTGTCCAACTGTTTATATATTAACTTTGTCTTAAGTTGAATATTGTGAAATATAAAATTTATATCTACACTTCTACGTATTACAAGAAAAAAGCTGCATTTACAGTCCAAATTTAAGTAGCACTATTTATTTATGATCTTTAAATGGAACTTTTTTCAGTGAATTTTCTAAAGGTATCTATCTAAATACACATTTCAACTACACTTATACAACAATCTACATTGGACTATTTTTTTTTACCTTTTCATTTCAACTAAACAAATACAACAATATACATTGGATTGAAAATAATTCCATACTAAATGAATATAAGAATCAGGGTTTATATAAAATATAAACATCTATAACATATCAGTAGCTATAACAATTTGCAATAATTGTAAATTTCATTTAATATTTTTAGTTATATATATATATATATAGGCTGATTGAACGTTTCTTGTTATAATTTTGCTATAGACACAGAAATAAGTATGTACGAGTATAGTCGATTAGCTATATTCATGCACGTTATTGACGAGTAGAGTTTCCTGTTCACTTGTGACTTATATAAATAAGGTTGAGTTATGAAACATGTAAAATATCCTCGACCGGGGAAATTAAAGGTGCTGAAACTAAATACAATGCACACTGAAAACGTTAAACACAACGGGGAAAAACTGTTAAAATTATAATCAAAATTATTTAAATGCACACAGATAATAGTTAAAACAAACAAAACGGTGGCAAGCGTGAAGCAAATCCGTAAGAGTGAACAAACAGGCTACCAAACAAGCACATGGAAACCCTCCAGTTACCTTCAGTTCGTTGCCGGTCGATTTAATAGGCTTATTATTTTCTAGGCTATCTGTATAATCGTCACTGTCGTCAAAAACTAATCTGTCAAACGCTTGCATTAATTTCGATCCCAAATGAACTCCCGACCACCTTCTGGTCTCTAGTTCGATTCTACTATTGTTTGGACATATGTCGTAGCCTACGGGAGTCGGGTTTACGCAAGACCTGGGTCTATTTTTGTCGACAGTGGTTCTAACGTTTGCGGAGTCGTTTAGTAAGTCGGGTGTGGATGGTTCCTTGTTTTTGGGTTCTTTGTGCCTCATTATTACGCTAGTTTGGTAGTCATCGCTCGACACTGCACTCGATTGCATGGAGCGAACCAACTTCAGCAGGTTCCTCTGGTTCAGTGTTAATGGCGGGGTGTTAATCGAAGTGGGCTGTTAAATACATCAAATCTTTTAAAACATGCGATCGTCCCTTAGAAATGAACGTCCTTCAAATGTATCGATCGGCAAAACCTTATTTGCATTTTATGGCAGCTGTGCACGATAAGTTTCAGTTCGCGGTGGAAGCACATGCGATGAACGGTAAAATGCAAATAAAGCAATGTTTGATCGAAATTGCGCAGTTATTGTGATATCGATGCACGAACGACACATTCCATACTTACTGTTACTGTTTAAGTAAATTTGAGAACAGGTGAATAACTTACCCGGCTCGCGGCTCGCATGTCGCTTTCAATTTTTTTGAAACTTCGATGCAATTCACGCATTTCAAACATGAGGTCCAAGGAGAAAGGTAACAATTTGAGCGGCTCCAGACTTGCTAGTAAGGTGTCAAGGAGGGCTCTACAGCGCGATTCCCCCACACAACCGGCCAGGATGAGAGAGTCCTGGTCGTAATGTTTCGCCAAAATAGATTCTCTTGTACGAACATATGATACCCATGCATCTACTGACTGTGCACTAAAATTAATGTTAACAATTAATTAACGTTTTATTATGGAAATAGCTAAATTAAAATTTATTTATTCTTTTTTTTACTAACTAAAAAAATATATTAGTTAATAAAAAATGTTACCTAAAACTGTTAATAATTACTTACTTGAGTAATCCTAGTATGAACGCATTAAATTTAACCAATCCTTCAGTAACAGCATCCTCACTGTTTATTCTTAAAACCAACTCATTTAAAGATTTTGTTATTGGACCTAAAAAAGTAACTTGTTAAGAAAATAAAATATACCTTTATTATAAAAATTCAAACTAATCTAATATGAAATGTAAATTAATTGTTAAAAAATATTATTATTCTTTAAATATACCTTGTCTAGCAGTAGCTTCAACCATTTGCCAGACAGAATTATTGACTGCCCCAAATGAAGTTTCGATATTTTCTTTTAAGCCGTCTCTGAACACCGCATATAAGGCGGGACATAAAGCATTAAGTGCGATTTTCGCACTCGCTGGCGATTGCTTCGAATCTCCTAGAAACGCTAATTCTGCCTGGTCTGTTGCGGGTGAGAAGTGTTGAATTAACATTTCTACAGCGTCCGTTACATTCGACACTAAAGCTGTGAAAATTATATGAAATAAAAGTAAATTTATAGAAAAATGTGTCAACATTAAATATCTCAGAAATAAGTATTGATATTTACCTCTCTTCTGGGACACATCGATTAGATCATATTTTTGCCTGCCTTCACTTGTTGGACTCGAAAATTCATCGGGGCTTACTTCTCCTTCTTCACAAATTGGTATTTCAGCCAAATTTTTTCCCTAAAATATCATAAAATTTAATTAAGTAGCTTATAGATATTATTTGTTAGCTATTTAAGTATTCATGAATAGCTAATGACGTAAGCTAAGGATAAAAATGAGACATTCACATATAAAAAAATAGGGTCAAAACAATGCAGCCTAAAATAATAAATATGCGGAATATGTAAAACAAAAAGAAAACAATACTTACAGGCGATAAATGGCTCTATGATGCAGATTGAAAGAAAAACAAACTTTACCTGATATAGTCTTTGCGCCACCATAGCGGATATGTTAGGAGAGTTAGGTGGTGTTGTGAGAATAGTTACTTTCAGTTCGTCCACTTTTGTCTGAGTTTGGTTCTCAGTTTTTGTGTCACCTTTTTGAGCGAAGCTTACAGATTTTTTACTGTTACAACTGCTGGTACTGGAATCTGTTGATCTCTGGTTTTCTTCTTGAGAACGTTTCATTTGAAGAAATTTCGTAACTTGACTTCTTACCTTTTGAACTTGATTCTGATCCCATTCGTCCATGTTGTGGCAGTTGATACCACTTAGTTTGAGGAACTCTTCTAGTTGTTGTAAATCGGCACTGCTGATTAAAGCACCAGGAGGCGGAAACTCTATATATTCTATTTTCTTTGTCCTTGGTTTTGGTAGTGGTGGGGTGTGAGGCCGATACTTAATTTCGTTTGATTTTCCAGATTCCAAACTGCTTTCCGTACCAACACCTTCATCCTGGTAAAATTCATTATAATCTGCATCTTTTTCAGCTGCGTCTAAAAACTGTTGAGATAACCTTTTGGCCGCTAAATCGTTATTCTTTCTATAATCAATATTCGGCTGATTTTGAAGGTAGTACGGTTCCTGTAGTGATCTCCGCTTACTTTTGTTTTCTATTGCCGCTGTAGCACACACTAGAGGGTCTTGCATGAAGTCATCCAATTCAAACATGCTGTATCTTTTTGTATTTGCACTAGATTTTCGAGTTTTATCGACTGATTTACGTAAAATACTCTTTGGTAAGGGTGGTCTAGGAGGTGCTAATTCTCCCTTCACAATTCTATTTTGCTCTGCTATTGATAACGATCTTTTTGGTATTGTAGGATTTATTCTATGAGCTTCATTGTTTAAACAACTTGCTTCAGAACTTGTGGCGCTGTCATAGCGGTACACAAATAAAGGATTAAAGGTTCCTATTGGGGCCGGGCTATTTTGTGCAGAAGAATCAGTGAGCATTGTTGAAGAGCCACGATAACCGGATGACGGCTGAGTTGCAGTACTAGAACTAGATGAGACAGCTGTAGGGTGCCCGGTGATGTTATTACAATCGCAACTTGTAGGACGATTCTTTGCTTTCGAAGGTGTGTTGCAGTACTTGTCACACTTACACATTACGTCTTTATCTTTCATATGCTGCATTAATTCAGGCACTTCTGACAATAGTTGCCTGCATTCTACTGGTAAAAGGAAATTCAATGAATCCCAATCTTTAATATGCCCCAGACCTTTTTTCTTGAGCATTTCCACGTCATTACATGAAAACGGCCGTTTGCCTTTTGATTGTATTCTATTCCTTTTACTTTCACTTGATTTGGCCGATACATTTACTTTGATAGGATTTAAATATATATTCGGTCTTCCATTTAAAAAGCTTATATCTGGCAAAGTGTAATTAGGATACAGTACAAAAACTGGTTTTTCACAATCGCCTTCTTTTAATTTTTCGAGAAAAGAAGGTTCTATAACTTTAAATATTTCTCGATCACGCGAAATCCCAGAAATTTGCATGTTAGACGTTTGCATACTTTTGTCCAAGGTATGTGCTTCGAGATGAGTAGATGTAGCTTTAGTATCGCACGAATCCCTATGCAACAATTTGTTCATTTTAGTTATTTGAGTTCCATCCGACTCAGAGCAACTGGAAATACTAACACTTGTAGCTGATGACTGTGATGAACCAGATTTTCTGTTGCTTCTATGCTTTGACGGACTGTTAGAAATGTTTAGATGTGTTCGTTTCATGTGCGGCTTGTTGATTACCGCATAGAGCTGTGTCTCATTATCACTTCTAGACCCTTCTGCTTCTTCTTCTTCAATCAATACCTCATCATAAACTCTATTGAAAGGGTTGGAGGGTCGAATTTCGTCATAAACAACAGAGGATGTTTCTTCAAATGCTTCAAGTGGTAGTTCAACCTGTGGTCTATCAGCAATTTTTATATTACCAAGTTTTTGCTCTCCCATAGATTCACCACTTTCACCGCCTGAGCTCGACGGCCAACACTCTGATCTATCTAACTGATCCATACCAACAAGGCCATCATTACTTATACTTTTTTGTTTCATAAATAATTTGACTAAATTAAAGGATTGTTGTTTGGTTTGACTCTTATCTGTTGACGTTTGATTTTCTGTTGAAGATGTACTCATTGGTTCAGAATGTTGACTACCGTGTGAAGAACGATTTTGTGAAACATCGTACACCTTCATACAAGTAGATGTTCCAATTAACCTTTGGCTAGCTGAGAAAGAATCGACCTATAAAAGAAAAATATTAATTAGTAAGGTAAACAGTATAATAATCGGTACAATTAGATATTCATTAACACGTTTGCACATACTTACAGTTGAATTACTTAAGGCTGCAGAGTTAATGGAACTGCTTAGCAGTTTTCGCCTGTATAAATTTGGTAGACTTTGACTTTTTATAACAGAGTTGCTCATTTCAGTTGTTGTATCGGCGTGTTCAGTAGAATTTTCATTATTATTACCAGACGGATGTCTAAAATATATAAAATAATGAGATGCACGAATGAGAGATTAAAAAGAAACGATTTAATTTAAATTTTCTGATAGATTAATTATTAATATACCTCTTTAAAGGTGATTGACTTGTTTGCTTCTTAAGTTTACTCCACGTAGTTAATCCTAAATCGCTTCTAGCCATTGACGTTGTTAACTTATTTGTTAATTTCTTACACCTTTCTAATAATTCTAAGTTCCTGCGCGTTCGTTCATCACTATCTAATATTAAATTAACGTCTTCCTTGACTTGTTTGTCTGAAAAACGATTAACACTGTAAAGTAGGAGCTTATCATGAATTACCTAGGCAAAATGAATCATTAATTTCAGCTACGCAAACATTCTGTCATCGCATCGCTGCTGAACACTACGTAATTATAAATAGCGAAATTAATCTAAAATGGTATATTACCATATTTTCGATTGACGGCGGGTTCAGCACACTCACTATCCTCAGAGTAAATGGTGAGGCTTCCCTCAAAGGCAATGGTGTAGTTGTCTTTATTTGCTTGACACGTTAGAATAAGCTCTTGTTCAGTTGGCAGCTCACAGTCGAGACTGTCTACGCTGAAGTGTACACCATGTGCGCCTTCTTTCACCGGAGAAAATAATAACTCCGATTTGCATATCGACATTGTGTTGATGGAACCGACGGATTCTTCCCCCTGTTTTATAAATATACTTAAATACATATTTTCTTACTTAACAAGTAAGTTATTGTAAATCTAAAAGCATTTCTTAAGTGCATCTTATCCGTAGTAATGCATCACGATACTTTGTAATACATTTTACGAGTAGTGCGCCGGTCTAAAGTTCCGGGAAGGTTTCGAAATGTAAACGAGATCGTTGTAACATAAACATTAAACATACAAGTGTATTTTTGGCGATGGTAGTTTTTATCAATAGAATAATTATTGTAACTTGATGACGCTATCCTTATATAAAATTTACTGATAGTACCTATGTAATTATTTTAATTTTGAATAACCAGTTTCTTTATAATTTAAATACAATGAAAACCATCGAAAGAGCGTCAAATATTACAGCTATTTGATTATCATGTTTAAAGGAATATGAAAATATACTACTAGCTAGTTTGATTCGCTTTTAACAAAGCTGACAGGCGCTCGTAGCGGCGGGGCGTTATCAATTTAATACTTTTCCTGCTACAAATGAGGTCATAATTCAAACAACTCCGTAACAATGAATAATGCTTTTATAATAACAACCCCTTATCAAAAAACAAACTATATATAGGTAATTAGAGAAAACTTAACCAGTTAAATATCTACTCATTAGGTGTATTTATTTAAAATAAACAAGCCAATTAAGAACAATATTTTGTAGTAATAGATAATGATTTTGCAACAAAGCTTCGTGCATTTGGGAACACAAGTGTGCTTGAAATACGGTAATTGTTATTGCAGAGTTATATTTGTAACTCTCAACCTTTAAGATTTGATCAAGGCGGTAGGTACAATTGGCGGTGTCGTCGAAAACAGGTGGATGTTAAAAATATAAATACGCGTAGGTGAATATGAAATACGCTAAGTAATTCTCTTGTTCAGTCCGTTTACTCACTGAATAATATCCATTTCGGGAATCCCAGTCGTACTCGGTCACACCCATTCTTAATTCAAATAGAATTGTCTAGTCACTAATAAACGTCTCTTACGAAACACTAAATTATAAGCCGCTATGTGGGTCCGATATTTTAAAATAAGCTATAATTTAACTTTGTTTGTGCACTTTACACAACTTGTCAAGACCGCACCTTATTACTATCTCACACAAACACAATTATTTATTAAGTCTTGTAATACACTCAATTTGACTTTATTAATAATGTAACATGTTAATGACTTCATTGCAAATACGTCAGAGCACAGCACTCCCGAAAGCACAGGGCACTACTGGAGCAGCGGGGATATTTTTTAATATTAGCCACTGCATGCGCTTCTCAAACTAATACCGCAACTCAGTGTTACAATTATTAAAGCAATGAACGCTGCTATCGCGCACGAGTTTTCCACAAAGACTGACTTATTAATGTGCATTCGTGGACATCAAACAGATAACACGGGGTACTGAACGTTCCATAAAAATTAGCATTGTAATAAAAATTTGCTCATAAGGAACCTAATTAACTCGCTTAAATTTTAACAATTTTCAAGGCCATTTTGTTTATGTTATAATTGTTAATTATTAAATAATAATAATATTTAAATGTAACTTTGACAATATGTGGAATAGATTGACTTCATTGGCAACCCACACATGGTCCCCGTATGTCTATAGTCTCTACACCGATATACAGAGGGGATATAAATATAGCACACGCAAACATATACAAGGAGAGAATGACTGTATGAGCTGGGTAATAAAGTATGTAGTTAAAATGATTGACGCAATTCGGTGTGAACGATTCACGCACACATAAAGAGTAGTCTTATTTCGTCTTTACTACTCGTACATCCCGTGGGATCGACGTACTATGGGGGCACTGTATAGGAAGTCTAGTGAATGCCAGCAAGTACTCTGGACTTTCTATAAATATATCTAGAACTGAAACGATGATTCCTCGTGTGATTATAAAATAGTTTTATTAACGGTTATGATTATTATTTATTTCTATTGATAAGTTGATGAAAGCATAATATACGTTTTAATACAAATTGCTTAATGCGATTTAATATATTAAATATTTCAAAAAGTATATATTTAAAAATATCTTTCAATTACAAGCTTTATTTCTTTTTTTATGACAACCATCGGTAATATAAAAACATACGATTTTAATTATTTATATATCTCAGTATTACTTAATTAAAATAATCAAAGGTAATTTGTATACGTCAAATTTTAACTATTATTATGAAACTGACCCCACAGGAAATACGTTCTGTTCTAGCGTTGTAGCGACGTCTACCGTGTATCAAGCGAAGTTGAAATTTACCAAAAGCTGTCGACAGATGGCGTGACTACTGTTCATCAATGTTTTAATGAAACAATTACTGTAATTAATAAGAATGAGTTAATTACGCTGAATTATGAATATGACTATGATAGCGTTTTATGAAGCGTAGTGACAAAGATGAGACATTCAGGTGCAAAGCGACGCGAACCTGCAAACTACTGCCAGCACTGATTGAACTGTCGAAACGAAATTTTTCCAATAGAGAACTTGAAATGCTCGCGAACATCTCGCCTTGGGGGTTACTCTGCAATACACCGTTATATGAAACCATATTCACCAAGAAATTAGTACAGAACTGAAAAATAAATAATATTATAGGAAAGGATTACAGGATATATAAATTATAAACACGAAAATCAATAAAATAAAGAAAAAACATTTTATTTATGGCAAGTAATTTATACCTTTGCCAGTTTTAAAAAAAGTTAAGATTTCATAAAATAAAAAGGAGGTAGGTATAATCTATCAACCAAAGGTATTTGATTTACAAGAATGTGCGTTAAGCACGTTGCGACGGTTAACCGCTTTACTTATGTAACTTGACGCCAATCAATTGCAACAACCTACTAAGTCAATCATGAGATAGGAAATTTATAAAATGTAAAGTATTTTTTTTTCATTTTATACGCATATCTCTTTCGTATTAAATGAAAAAATATTTAAGCACCTGTAAACTTCCTACAAATATATATTGCATTTTTTTATGGAAAGTAGTTTATTATTTTATACACTAGATGTATATCTCAGGTTTAAGGTTGTTTCACGTGATCCAATAATAAAAATACCAAATTTTACAATATAATTTGCCGTACTAAGCTGCATACTGCGTATAATATCTATCAACATTTTTTTTAATTTTTGAATTGTGTTCAAAATAGAAATGTAATTTGAAATTTAGCATTTCAAAAATAAACATTTGTCCTAAACTAAGCATTTATTACATGAATATTCAATTTATTTGTCATATTTGCATATGTTTTCCATTTTGTAGTAAACTTACTGAAAAACATAAAGATTCATAGTGAGATTTGAATTCGAAACTTAGTAAATAGATAAAATATTTACTTTGTAAAATGTAAGAATATAAGGAACTAACAACAACAATAAAGTAATTTATATTTTTGGCTCAAAAACAGCATCAATTATACATGAGGTTTTTTGGTTTGAGATGAATCTTTAAAAGATTTAAGTTTTAAAAGAAATAAGCTTTTAATCAATATTTTTTATTTGACCTCGTGAGTTGAAATATCTTACAGCAGTGCTTTATTTAAGATTCTAGATCTAATTATTTATTATGAAATATTATTTTTCTAAAAATTCCTTAAAAAAATAACATAATAATTAAGAATCTTTTCTTTCTA
Organism: Podotricha telesiphe; assembly: GCA_038994665.1. Classification (NCBI taxonomy): domain Eukaryota; kingdom Metazoa; phylum Arthropoda; class Insecta; order Lepidoptera; family Nymphalidae; genus Podotricha; species Podotricha telesiphe. The sequence goes on from JAOYRR010000092.1 coordinate 45,250, forward strand.
TGAATTTACATAAATTATTGTTAATTTTTAAGCGTAATAATATAGTTTTTGTAATAACTTGCTTGTTTTTTAAGTCATACACGAGTCGTGACCGTGAGCAGTGTCCGTAAAACTTGGTTTTCAGAATAAGGTAAAAAAAATTAAGCCGAGTGTGAACTTGTGATTTTTTGTTTCTACAATTGTGTACGTTGCTTTGCTTTAAATATATTATTAAATGGTTTGTTATTATCATAGATATAATGCAACTAACAGTATATTTTATCATATAATATCAGAATTTTCTACTTATAACATCTTCACGAAGAGCAAAAAATACAATAATTATGCATATATTAAATGAATTAGTGTAAATTATTGAAGAGTTAATTTAAATTCACATTGATATGTTTTTGTATATGACTGACGCATAATACTAGACTAAAGCTGAAGTAAATATGCGCTTTCGACACCAATTATGTAATTTTAAATAATGCGTAAGCACACAACGTCAACTTATATGAATTTATTATTTATTTAATAACTCTGTCCGGCACGGTAACCTTCATCTGTAAATGTTACCTTATACGGCTTGTTACATGGAGGATAACGAATTCGCTTGGCACATTGAAGTTAATTTATTTGACGTTTGCAGTCGACATTCGATAGGATCTTTCGTCCTTACAAAATACTTTCTGCCGAGACTGTGTGCAGCAACACATATATTTATTCATTTATGAATACTTAAAACGTGATGTTTTATATCAATATTATATTACAGTAAACTCAAATATAAAAAAATCTTTTTATATATTTATATAATGATAAATCTCGTAAAATTTTGGTGACAGTACGAAGCTGGCACAACTTATATTTAATTACGTTATTAACTAATGAGAATTTGTGCAGCAATAAATAGTTTATTTGTAAATGTACTGCATGCTGTTAGCAAATCTTGTAATAATAAAATTAAATATATTTTTACCTAGTTAATCAAATTCTATTCAAAAATGTTTTCTTTGTAATATTTTAAGCTTAATGAGCCACTCTCTATAAAAATATCCTATAATATACGAAATTCTATGTCCTTACAACTGAAAACAAATCAAGTTATCGCGCGCATTTACGGTCACCTTAAATAAATTAAAACCAGATGTGAGTAGCGTTATTCATTTTTATATGATTTAATTATTCGAGTTTAGTTATAATCCTACCGAGACCAACCCAGTGCTACTTACAAAATATTTTCCATCGTAGCGCAGTGGAACCGTTTCTGACTGTGACCGTGATGGTTGTGGCATCGATACCCACTCGGGGGAATGATTATATTTAAATGATTATCATATATCAGCTCCGCCAAGTTCCGTCACCCAACACGCAATGTCAAGGCAAAGACTTTTTTAAAGTCTTAAAAAAATATAAGAACGTTTTAATAATAAAAAATATAATTTTAACTTATTCATAAGTGGAGACTTCATATTGAGAAAATATGTTTACTTCTGCAAATTATAAATGTAGTTCTTCTGACATTATCATTATATTAATATGTGACTTACAACTTTCAATGCATGTATACTCCTTTATAAGAAAATGATACGAACGGTTTATATGAGGAAGAAGTTCAGATATATTTTTAAAGCTTTAGAAACACATAAAAATATTACAAGAAATATTAAACACAACCAAAATATATTCATGTTCATTGTATTTATCGTACCTTCTGTATGTAGGATTACGTGATTTTCTTTCGAATAACCTTTAGTCACAGTAAGCGCTATCTTTTTGTTTTATAAATATGTATGTAACATATGTACAAATAATGTAATATTTTTTTAAATAATATAAATGATGCAATAATCTAATTGCCTCGATTATAGGCTATTTTTCAGCTTCACATTTTTCCTGCATAGCAGGGTAGGCAGAGAGAACCTAGTGTCAAGATACTCTGTTCTCTATTTGCCGTTTGAATTCAACACATTAAGTGTTGAGTGGCGGAACTTAATACAGCGCTTTATCTTGTCATCAGAGCGGAGAAATGACAAAAAACTTAAATGCATGCAGCTTCACGGTTTTTCCCGCATTTTATTTTTTCATTTCTCTGAGTAGGAATCTAATCCACAATCAGACGCCGTCACACTGCGACACGATGGTCTCGAAAATAGGCATATTTCATGTGGTATTTTTTAATAACGATACAGAAAAAAATTCGCACGATATTAATGTATTTTACTATGAGTGTTTGAAATGAAGGTAAGGTTTTTTAGTTACACATATGTTGCTGGCATTGAATTTTTATTTATAATTCTATTAGATATTGCCGATTTTTTATATTTTTTGCATTTATAAATATGTATTAATATTATATTTTTGCATTAACATATTTTTAATAACTTTAAAAAGATTTTGGCAGATTGCTTTTTAGCCTAAAAACCACGTAGTTGCTGGTAGTTCGCGTTTCTTTCAAGCGAAATACAGTATCGTATTGACCTAATTTTCCTCACTGACATAATTTGTGCGCTAAATGACAAAGGCAAATTTTTTTCTTTCAAAACCTGTATACAAGTAGTATAGTAGTATTCAAAAGTAATTGTTTCTAAACAGCTGTAATTACACTTACTAATTAATTTGTTTGGAATAATTATTAAATTTAACTAGCACTTACTTATTGTAATTATGATAACGATATATCTTTATTGCGGTGCCTATGATTTATAAAATTATGAAACGAGACTAAATACGTTTATTATATATAATATTCTTCACATTCGTATATAATATTCTTCACATTCGTATTTTTATAATAATTGATTTGTTGGAACTGTTAACTGATATAATTAAACCATTTTTAGGATTGAGCCTGTTTTTAATGTTTACATTACGTTAAATATACATAGGTGTATATCTGTATTCAATAAACATTTGAGTTAATAACAACCTGTCAATGTAAATTAAATGATATAAAATTGAATGTAGCATAAAACACTACTCTAATATAAAATAAATATTATACTATGATATTATTTCATATCACTTGAAGGATTATAATTTACTTGTAATTAGTAGTCCAACGGTACATTTTTCAAACCAGTTTGTCTCTTGAATATTGCAAATAAACCAGTTGTAAGTACCTATTATGTTACAGAATTAAATTATTTTCTTTGCCCATGAATCTTTATGGTAATTTGTTTTTTTTTGTTTTAAATATTACAACAAAGTAAATATAATTGTATATTATACGTATAAATGATTCTTTAATTTAATTCATTATCTTTATATGGGTGTCGCGGATTCTACACGTGTTTCATAAAAAAATCTAAGTAACAATATATATTTTTGTATTGAAAAGGCGGAAATACTTTAGTATTCGTAATGAATTATTCCGTCTATGTACTATAGATTTTATCTATTTTAAATTCAAATATTACTGCAAACGCCGTAGTCGCATCAAAATACTCTCTTTACGAAACAGGGCACGTTTTTGTTACTATTTAATAGTGCTTAACAAAGCGTATGGACGTAAATGGACGGATAAATCAATTTCCTTTAATTCAGTTTATTTTATGGCTTTGGATAGTTAACCAAGACCTTGATATCAATAAGTTAAATTTGTGCCACGTTCAAAATGTGTTGAGTTTTCAAATAAACTAACGCCATATGTTAACTAACGAGTGTAAATAATTTGAAATGGCCGTACAGTCAAAGTATAGTCGTTACGTAAAGATTGCATATGGTGAAGCGAAGAGAAAATGTGAAAACATTGGTATGTTGTATGGCACCTGCGTGCCCTATAGCTATGGCATGTGTTCAGTTTCCTTAGCTTGCCATATAAGTCCTTACTAATTATCGCCCAACGTTATTTAGCTCATTGGATTTTTAGATATACATTCATAGAACACAGGACACACAGAATTATGAAATTCAAAACATAATTGTATGCTACTTTAAGTTTTACTGAGAATGGTTGAATGTGTCGAATTATTATCATCGTTGTTGCAAATTGTTATATTCGAATGTACTCACGTCATGGGTTATATCATCAATAATAGCGTCGTGAGGCAAGTCGCCGGTCAGCAAGAGAGCGTGAATATCTTCCGTCTTGAAGCTCTCCATATCCGCCTCAGCTAGGTTTGCGTCGAGATCTCGGGCGATGTCTTTGTAGCGAGACGTGAATTCAAAACGAGATGTGAGGTCGCTTATGCCCTTATACGAGGCGGATACGGACGACAGAACTGAGATGTGGTGGCACGAGCTGTCCCGAAACATCGGACTGGAAACGAAAATAAATCAATGTTAAATTATTGCATTTTCTGAAATCTACAGATACATGCAATTAAGTACACGTTATACATTGTGGCACATTTATTTCATATATACGGACGATCTTGTTGACACCAGAAACACTAATTCAATATTTTTGTACCTACTAAAACACTACAAGTCCTCTAAAAATATATTCAGCAAATACGTTGCGTTGACCTTTAAGACTATTAAAATTTCGCCTAAGTACAAAGAAAAGGCCAGTACGCCTCATAATCAGTCAAGTATACCTGAATTAGGGTGGTTATTTTGTACTTGACCTTAACAATAGAGGTTAAGTTGGAAACTATAACAATTATGCCATGATAGGTAGGTACTAAACCTGTGTATTGTTTTTACTATTTAGCATTACGAAATTTTTATTACAAGAGAAACATTTTTTTATATTTTTAAGTTTTATTTACAATCTAACTTAAGATATAAAAAAAAACTGTTTTAAAAAACATATTAAAGAAATAACCGAATACTACGGAACCGAACGGATTCTGTTCAAATCCGGCTGCGTTCAAATTTTTATACGTAATAAATATTTAATAAATAGCATTCTCTCTTGCCAAACAGTTGTTCCTCGAAATTATGTTAGGTATCAGAAATTTGTAAAAATCTCTCTACAGAAAAGCTAACAACAAAATTAAGTTGTAATAAGTGTATAAGAATTTCTATGTAGAACGCATATAGCCAAGTGATCAGAGCGCTTGGACGGTTTTCAAGAGGCGAGGGTTCAAATCCCGCAGCGTTCATTTTTATACGTATTAAAGAGGTTTTTTTTTAACATTTTTGTTAAAATAGGAATATTTGACATCGCCTTGATATTAGACTTGTTAGTACAACGTATTTACCTGATAAATTCTATAATATTCCACACAAACATACACCTATTTGTTACAAAAAATAAAAGTACCAAAATAAAATATTATAAATAAAAAAACGATAACTATCAATACTCACTTATAGTCGAGTAGCCACAAGTATCCAGAGTTATCGCAATGTGCGTCGAGATCATCGTGCGTGGAGTGTTGGCTGCCGGCGAGACTGGTATTGCTATTGCAGTCCTCGTCGACGCCGGGGCTTGCCGCCTTCAGCCCCAGCCGTGGCGGTGGCCCTGGAACACGGAAACCCGAATATCAGTCAAAGCAATCAGAAATAAATGCGGAAAACACTTCCTCAGACAAATTATTGGATTTTCACGGTTGTTTCACTCGAATAATCGATAGTCCGAAACAAAAAACATTTCTATGCAAAAATAAAATCCCAGTTTACAGCTTATATAGACAATGAAATAAAATTATATAATTAATAAATTCTCTAACCATACTCTATCCACTTTCTCTATCCACTTTCCGCCCGAAATCGAGACTTCGCGACAACACGCGATGTCTTGATTTCCAATTCCACCACTCAACAGTGGTGGAATTCGATGGTACCAGAGCGGAGAAATGAAAATGATTTAAATTCCTCCGAGCGGGAATCCAACCCACAACTAATCGCGTTTATAGACAGGCGCTGTCTCTCTGTGTTATGATGGCCTTTTATTCTTATAATTTTAAAAATATGTACAATCATATTTTTCTTGACATGATTGTAACAATAGTTTAATAGGATTTGTATGGGATGTCATTTATGTAGATATAGGTGTGTGCTGTGGCCTGGGACAGATGGCTCCGTCCTGTGTGTATAAACGGAGGGGAGGAAATTAAATATTCAAAAATGTTTAATATGATGTCAGGGTAAACGTATTTTGATATTAAAGAATCAAAGTTGAAATATGAATTCTGTTTTAATAGAAGCGATAAAATTAATGCCCTTTAATTATACTGACTTGTTGCTTTTAATTTATAAGTAAATAATAACTAGGTTTCATTGATAGTAATTGAAATAAGCAATAATCATTGGAATATTTTTATAATATTCCAATGTTACAAGATAAAATTATAAATATGATTCGGTTAAATAGTAAATATGTCCCAATTATCCGTACTGTAATCATATTATATTATAGAGCCTAACAACTGATATGTTAAAAATATATATTTTTGCTGTATTGTAAACAGTGAATGACTACACTGGGAATAGTAATAAAGCTAAGTTTATTGGACATATATAATGTTAAAGTCTAATATAAAAATAATATAAATATGTTAAAATAGCTGGGACACCTAAAACGTAGGTGTCTCGCCCCATACAAAGCTGGGCGTGGGTGAGCAAGCTGGACGACATGCCTTTTAGGGAATGTTGATGTTCATCCCGACAACAAGGAAAACAGTGTAGTGTCCCCTTCGTTACCAAATGCTATAGTATCATTTTATTACTACGTGAAGGAAAGACTTTGGACACCTTTTTAAGAATATTGTACGGATGGAGGTGTACGAAATTTGACATAGCAAAAGTTTGTATGAACAGGAAGTGCAGAAAGCTACTATTTTTTATATCAAATAAATATTAGCCAGACTAATATGTATATTAATATTGATGTACTTTATGTATGCTGCGGGGACAGAAATCTAATGACACGTGGTCCATTATCCACTTTTCACACAGTAAGGCAGATTTAGTTTTGAGTGGTGAAACCTTACACATATGCTTACGTGTGTATAATATAATTTTATACCAATGGCAATATACAATTACTTTTCGTTTGGGGTCAATATTCGTCACACAATGTAAGGTGAACAGACACTGATCCCTCATAGAGGCCAGTTAGGAAACTCTGACGTAAGTGTGACTCAGTTATAAATAATGATACACAGTATATTGCAACTGCTACTAGCCGCTCCACCATTGTTTATGCCAACTCTGCAAATTAAATATTTTATTTACACTGAATTGGCTACCTATATTAAAGTACTACGAAAAGTACACCATTAATTGAATTGTTTATTTTGTTATATAAATACAGTCGTCACAACCATTTTTTATATTGCAAGTAGGCGTTTTTGTATAAACGCTTAGATATAAAAACCTACGCGAAAACCTTAAACAAGTAGTGCAAGGCCAATGTACAATATCAAACTACACTTTTTTCTGTTAAAATCCAATAATGCCTACATTTCCCACTTTTATACAACTCATCTGAACATAAATGCATTGTTTAATAGAATATTCATCGTTCTATTCAAATAGATAACCTTTGTATTATGCAGATTATCCTATTATTGTTAGGTTAGTAAAGGCCTTTTCTGTCTTGTTGAATGTCCAAGTAGGCAGACAGTGATAGTAATTAAAATAAATGAAAACCTATTTAAAGTAGAATGTTTGAAATTATTAAAGGTAATATAATTTTTGTGTAAAAAAATACATTTATTTTTCATTAATTATATGAATAATAACTTTTTAGCAATAAAAATTAAACCGACGAGTTAGTGAATTCGCAATCACCTATTTTTCTTCCCTTAGAGTTTTTGTTCAAAATGTTTTTGGGGCCAACTTCGGAATATAGTCTCTCCCTATTAAAAAAAGAATTATAAAAATAGTCCAGTATAACATAAAAAAATACGTGTCGAATTAAGAACTTCCACCGTTTTATACGGCGGTTAAAAACAATATACGTAAATATGATTAGCTGAAGGTTAGGCTGAATAGAAGCAACCAGCTATCAGAACATATACTAGTATTGTCTATAATCTTGTGTTCAGCTGGAGTAGCTGAAACACTAAGTCTTATAAATGGCAATGACGAACAGTAAAGCTCTGCATTCCGCTGCGGGCAGCAGACGCCGTCCAGTGGGCGGACGCACTGCATTAGTCCATTTCTTCAATTTATGCGCCAGTGAGACAAGGCATGCGCATCGCACATTTATAGCAGCTATATTTTGTCTTTAAGTAGAAGCAGTAAAGGCATAAATCCTTCATGCTCATTGATCCTAAGGCAGATACCCTTATTCCTGTGATATCTTATGGCGGGTCCTACGAACCGACGATAAATATTTTAAGTTGAAAATATCGCAATCTGTCCGTACAGTTCATAAAAACTCTTAGGAAATAGAAAAACATATATTTAGAAAACTTATAAAAATTTGAACACAGCGGGATTTGAACCCGCGCCTCGTGTTTGAACGGTTTTCAAGAGGCGCGGGTTCAAATCCCGCTGCGTTCTCATTTTTATTCGTTTTTGTAAATATGTGTTCTTCAAGGGTAAGAAAATTTAATACCTGAATTGTGTTAGCAGCTACTAGGTTAGTAGAGAACTGCGATAAAATTATTGTAAGTTTAATTTTAATTTATACCATATCATTTATTACCATTAGTCTATAATGTGAAGAAAAGATATTTTTATAAATAATTTAAATAAAAACAACACTTACTGATTATCAAACTATAATTTATAACAGAGTTACTGTAACATATATTTACTACAAATTGGTTGGGTATACCACACTTCGTAACCTAATTTTCGTAATACATTTTATTCAAATGTATAGAAATCAAATTTATGTGCGCTTAACCGTGTTTGTATCTTTTAATCAAATACGCTATTTGTGTCCAGTTATCTTAAGATTATTCTTTTGTTGTCTGAAATGACCTGATCTATAAAAAATATTCATCGATGTCTTTAGTATGATGATTAACCAGCATTTTTGTTTTCCTATATTAACAATATTTTTACGTTTTTTTCAGTAAACTTCAATATTTTATACAGTTTTGTATAATGAGAAGAAAGATAATACTAACAAAAACCCGTAATGATGATGATTATAACGATGTAGAATTACCTCTTTTTAAATGTACTTAAGAAGTTTAAATACCAAACAAAATTTTAAGCATATTTTCAAACTATAATAAGACTATAATGTTTATTCATTTTAAAGAGGCTGTATTTAAAATTCAACCAGTTTTAAACAGGAAATTTAGTACTGAAGTTTAAGAATTACAAAGAGATTATTGTAATTTTAACATTAATTGTTTTTACGGTCGACTGTACACAACTGTTATTTTGGTCCAGTGGTGCAATCACTGTCATTAATTTGGCCATGGGATCCGGAAACGAAGGTCGGCGACTTACTGTAAAATTTTATTTTATGTTAAATTAACGATCAAATTGAAGTATACTCTAACTGAAATAAGAACAATATAAAATTCTTACCAGACAGGCAATTACGCCCATTAAGCAATTAAGATGTTGCAACGATCTTAAGACATTATTCGTATTCTTGAAACTATATTTATTTCCGCATATACCAATATGCGTACATTTTTTAACAATGTTAATTACAAATAACAAATAATTCGATTTAATTGTTTTATAATTTCAAAAAAAATATTAAAAATATTTAAATAATGCACGTAACAGCTCGCAGAGGAATCGTGACAATCGTGAAATCAGGTATTGAACCATGTTGTTACCTAGATTACATAGTAACCGTCTGTTTTGCAGGATCTTATTAAAATCACTCCGCAAACTAATAGTAGTACTACCCGCCGCAAACTTATACTAATAGAGTACTAATACATAAATAAAAAATTGTATTACATAATAAGTATTATACATATATTTAAATAGAGTTTCATAGGTACAGCAGTATTATTGATTTTTGGTTTAGTGGTAAGCAAAAGTCGTGGGCTCAAAGACCACTAGGGGAATTTAAATAAGATTTCTTATTCATTAATTATATGCAAATAGACGAACGAGTATTATATTGGAAAAAACTTCGCTAGGTTCTTTTATATACAACGAAGGATTTGTAAATATAAAAACTAAATATAGGTATTTACTATATAAATATTTTACTTACTAGTGCAGTAAAACAATGCTATTACACTAATGCATTCTATTCTATTTTCACACAAAATAATTGACTTCTTTTATCCGTTCCTCCTCATTAGTGGCAAAGTGAACCAGTCACATGCCATGTGGAATTATTGTCGAAGTGCACCAACATATGTAGAGTTTGATTAAAAATAGTTTAAAAGCCGCACCGAGTCGTGAGTATTGAAACAAGTTTAAAATTGTCTTGGTGGCCTTTAACCTTATTCCTTATACGAGGTTTCTCCATATACTTAGTAGAAAACGTATTCAATGCACTTACAGTGTTCTGAGAAACAAAATATATAATGCTTAAAGCAACAAGATTATGCGTATGTAGACTACCGAGAAAATATAAGCGCCGATGGGTACTTGTAATGGGATTATGTGAATGCTGATGACTCATTTGATTTGTGTAAACTAAGTGCCATTGCCCGATAGAATCGTAGAGATGTGTGATGTGCATAACTTACAATCCAATACAACTTACAATTAACTTATTAATTTGCACTTAGCGTTTACGGTTTCATATTTATTGATATCTATCTATGTACATATAAAACTACAGCCGAAACTACTGGACATAGGAAGAAGTAATTTAGCATGTAGGTTATTTGAGCGCAGGGGCCTACCAAGAGAGGATTAGCTAATTTTTTTACGGGAACGGACAAAAACAGATTTTTATGTTTTACAATCAAAACTGAAAAAAGAAGCAAAGGTAAAGTGCGCACAAAATAAGTTACGGGTGACAACTAATTATATAGAAATACCATATTGACTGGTGAATATATAATTTTAAAGTTGTAGATATAAAATATACATATTTCATTTATTTGTATACTCAAAGCGACATCTGGAATCTTATTCAGATCTTTATGGAATGAGCCTACATATTTAAATATATATTGGTACATACTTACATTTAAACAACATTTACTTACGAAGTATAAAATTTTTATAACTTTGGTGAACTTGTTCGTAAATGGGTACGTATAGAATATCTGTTAAATATACTTTCACACTACGTTAAAGCAGTATCTTTTTATAATTATTACTTGTTAAATTTACTGAATATAAAATAAAAATGAAATAACCAAATAGAAAGCTGTGAAATTTGTAAGCATCCAATGCCGATATTTTCGACATTGCAAGTGAGTCATAAGAAAAACGAACCGTTAAACCATGGCAGTGACAGTAAAAGAAGAACCGCAAGGCGCCAGTTAATTTTACAGCAAAGCCAAAGAGGACACAAAATGGAAGACTATTACCATATAAATAGTACATTTGCGCCAGCAGTATGACCAATTCTCTAATTTTATAATACTTACAATCCGATGAGCATCGGTTTGCAAAACGGCACATGGTTCATAAACAAAATCACGTTAACGTCAAATATGTTTCTTAGTTTTCTTTATTAAGAGAAGTTTAAATCAAAGCTACATTTTCAACTATAATACTATATCAACTAACATAATGTAAATATAGAAGTCTGTGGATATTTTATTAAACGTCATTACAAAAAAAACTCCACTTACTAATGTTGATCGGCTTAGATGACGAGAGCATGTAGCTCTCACACAAAAAAAAAACTTTTAAAAACGACCTTCAAATGTATATTGAGAAGTTAGTGGCATAAGAATATTTAACAGACGAAATTCGATATTATGGGTATCATTCAACAAGTACAGATATATAGAAATAGATATAGGGTCGAAAAAAAGATGGACTTATAAGTATTTGTGTGTTTATGGTAGTACATGGTAGGTTTTCGTGGTAGCTAGGTAGCGATTAATTATTATTAAGTGAAAATAGAAATACTAGGCATAGGTTCTAAAAATATGCTTAACGAAATGTGTAGTGTATGTAAAGTACAAGAACTGTACCCAATACAGATTTCAGGATTTCCACTCGATGTACAATGCAAACTTCATGGCCTATACAATTCATGCAATGATGTGACTGTTTTCTGTTGGCGATGATTCAAATGTACAAGCGACAACTTCCTTTTAAATCATGCACACGATACTAGACAGGTTTCCATTTAAGTTAGACTGATATTTCAAATTGGATTTTGATGTTATTTTTACTAAGTTTCATGTATTTTTCTTATTCTAACGTAACATAATATATATATATATATATATATATATATATATATAATGTATAGAACTATAGTTTGTTATAATGATAACCACAGCTGTACAGGCCAGCCGAGGCATGCGCCAACTAAAACCATGCGTCAGCTTTTATTTAAAAAACAAGCTATGTTATAAAAGTATTTAATCATTATTTTAAAGAAGTTTAAAGTTAAAAATATCTCTTACATAAAAACATTTCCTTCGTAAACTTTCACAAATTTAATAAACATTATCGCTTCCATACAAATCTATACAAGCCTATGTGACTTAGGTCGATCGCTACAAACGATACGCTCATATAGTATTTCAAGTCACAAATTGACAGGCAAGCCATTAAAGATAGAAAGAATTAATCACATTACTCTGTGGTCTGTACGATAGCATTGCCACAACGTTGCGAAGTGCGCCTATTATGTGTCAGAAATTGTTACTGTTAAAATAGGCGTAGTACTTACTGCACACTCTTTAGTGAATAATAACTTTACATATTTTAATATGGGACACTAACTCTTTGACGAAGTTCACATATAAAATTATTTTAATGTGAGTCCTGCTTTTCGGGGCAGTTAGTTTCCTATATATTAATCCTACTTTACACTTTTTTCTGCATTGCAAGGTAAACGGATTCTTAGGAAAACTTCTTCATATATTGTACATTATTCTTCAAATTTCAATATTTAAAAGTAATTAGGAAATACACACCTTAACCATTCGCATTTTACAAACTACGCAAAATATAGTTAGTAAATATTTCGCTTAAGTATTTTTTATATAACAAGCAATAACCTAAAGCAGTGTCGCATCTATTTCTTAAAACATTAAAACTGAATGTACTGTTAAGTTTATAGCTCCATTCCGAAGAGGAGAGATACTCAGCAATTGAGATACTGATACGTAATTTGTTCATATTGATCAATGAGTAAGCGTAGCTCAAGAGATAAATAGCGCTCTGTAAAGAGGCCAAAACGAATAAATTAATATAAAAAAAAGAAACTTAAGTCCTTAACTTAAAAATACATTGAAAGCCTCAATAAGTGAAAGTTAATTCTAAGGTCATTTAATATTCTAAAATTTAAAGTTATCTTGTTGTTGCAAATATAATATAATAAAGAAAATTTTGTTTGAAATCAATAGACAAACATTTTTTTGGTTTACATAGACTAGGATCAAATTTCTATACATCAAACACAATATTTTTAATAAGATAATATCTAATAGGATTTACTTAATTATAATTAATGAACAAATTTGAATATTCAATATGCAGTTCAGTGTTGCATTAAGGAAATCGAGTCATTAGCTGCTTACGCAATTAGGTGCACGGACTAACAAACGTCCCGTGGCCCCGCCTCACTTAGAATTACAAAGCGTATTAGATTGGTTTCATTGTGCGTACGACTCGAATGCATTAAGCATGAAACTTGAAGCAATAGCCACTGCCCTAGAACTAAGATCACCAGAAGTAAAAGTAAGTATCATAAAAGTTATAAATATTTACTTCACTGAACCTTTTATTACCGTATGAGAAAACCAAAATACAATAAAAAAAACTATCTTTATATATACGTTACATGAACTGTATGAAGAGTATGAAATTGCATACTTTACATGAAGAAGGAGTTCAGTATGCCAATGTTTTTTATAATAATGAATTAGAAACACATTAAATTAACAGAACAAATATTACACACAATATCATGTGTTTGATATACACTTTTGAATAAAGTTGCTAAAGCAACGCGTATTTTACGCGTCAATAATTAATGTTAAGTCATACGGCCCACGGCCAAGAACAAGAATTTAAATTTAAATAATTCATTCAGCGTTCAAAAAAGTGTTAATATGTATAATACTTTCTTAACCTTTGTCATCACAGTCACATCCTATGTGTGGTCTGAAATTACAATCCCATTGTCTCATTTCTAAACATCTTTTAATAGCTTCCAAATGAAGGAAGTTTATCTTAAACTAATGTAGAGATAATCTACTTATTATATAATATCTATGTATACAAAATCTTATAAATTTTAGATGTTGTTTCTGTTACGTTCATGTAACTTTAAATTTCTGTATGTAAATGTGCTTTTTATACGAAACCAATTTACTATAATTTATATTATGTAATAGGTTTATACATGAATTAGGCATCGACGTTAATCTAGTATTAAAAATGCCACACTTATTAAAAATAACAATAAATTTTAGATCTGTATGTGATAATGATATTACTACTCCAACAAAGGAACAACTTGTATTACAATTACAAGTCCAATAACAATACAAAACGTTAGTCGCTGTCCTTGACTCGGGACTTCGCGAGTTGGCGCCATAGTCCGCCCTATCGACTGAGTACCACTCGCTGTTATATTTAGTACTGCGGCAACATTGCCCGACGTTTTATTTGCAAATCCCTATAACAGGAGGCTGATTCAACATAAATTATAAAAATGTTACAATAACTTATTTGCTTACATACTATCCGTTCAACTATATCTTGATAATTAGTAAGTTTTCTTTGTTTAAAATGTATTTAGATATTGATCATATCTTATAAATTTATTTAAGAAACACTAGAAAACGTTTTACCTTATAATATGTAAAAATCCGTGTAAAGATTAATATGTATATGTAAAACCACTTTTATGCATCGATATACAGAACGAAGATACCTACATCGATAGAAAACAGAAAATACCGTAACGAGCGTGTCACGATAAAAAAATCAATTTGGGATACTAGCACAAAGTACGTCACGCTTTTTATAACAATATATCAATTATTTCATTCATATAAATACTTAATTTTTATAATTGGAAAATTTAGTTTTAATTATTGGAAAAAGTCACATGGATAACTAAAGGAACCTAAATTATTATAAATTAAGGGACCTAAATTATTATAAATTAAGGAACCTAAATTATTACAAATTAAGGGACCTAAATTATTATAAATTAAGGAACCTAACTTATTATAAATTAAGGAACCTAAATTATTATAATTAAGGAACCTAACTTATTATAAATTAAGGAACCTAAATTATTATAAATTAAGGAACCTAACTTATTATAAATTAAGGAACCTAAATTATTATAAATTAAGGAATCTAAATTATTATAAATTACACTATCTTACCTATTATGATAGAATCATCAGTTATATTAAAGAATTAAATGGTCGAGGTAATGTTACTGTCTTAAATAATGACCATCATTTATTATGATTTCTGACTATAATGTTAGTGAAAATTGTATATTTAACCTTGGTTGAAGATTTGCCAAGCTTGGTAAAAAATAAGGTAAAAACATTATATGAGAACATCAACTTGAACTACACTTTTAATTTAATATTTCTATTTGATACATAATTATGAAAAGATACCTCATTAAGATAAATATCCAGCTTATAATTTATTGAGTAGAGAAATGTAACCGAATCTTTAGTATTTTAAATAAGGTTTAGATCAAATTAAATAAGCAAATAAAACAAAAAACAGACAAACACTAGTAGTATTTTCTAATTGTTAAATAAATTTACAATGTAGAGTGTTCTAGCTTACATTATTCAATTTGTTTGTATTATAGTGGATGGGTACATTTCTTACATACATTTTTATGCTAATCCCAGTCTGTAACTCTATAATAGTTATAATTATTTCACTATTCAAAGAGCCATATACGTATATGTTAGCGTAACCGTTGATTGGCTATAAATAGAGCGGGCGAGCATGGACAATGGAATCCGTGGACGAGACATGTTCCATATGGATGAACCAGGAAAGGGCACACATGATTGCCTTTCGAATGCTTACTTTCAATAAACAGAATATGAGAAAAATTAATGTATCCTACATATAAAGGATGACGAAACGAGTGAACCGATTTAGACGTTATTTGTATAAAAATAGACCGATCGGACAATGGAATTTCTGAACCAGACGAATTATGCCTTTGTAAGTATTATTATTTCAAATATTTTTTTATCTTAGTAAAGTAGAGTAAGTATAGAAATATAAATCACAAATACGAAGACAAGAAAATAATTTGCAGCTTTTTAAGCTTGTTGATGTCCTTAATTATAATTTACTATACATGTTCACTTTAGATAACGTGAATGTAAATTAAGTAATCATGAGAATCACCTAGTCAACTTTCTTATATTAATATTCCATAAAAACCGTTTAAGCCACAGTCATTAGTTATTAATATTTATTCGCTAAGGCACTTCGATATTTTATTTATAAAAAATGAAAGGTATCAATTCTACAATCAATCAAACCACAAAATTAGTTTAATATCATAGGAACATTATGTATAATATTGTATATAAATACAGAATTGTAATTCTTTATTATTTCTGCTACAATTTAAATATATATTTAAACTATACGGTTGCAAGAGCTGGACTGCTGGACTACACATCCTTTGGCAGGAGGAACCGATTACAGAGATATATACACATATATATATATATATATATATATATACTTGGCATCATCTGCACATTCTTCATCATCAACTTTGTTTTGTAACGTTTCATAAATAAATAAGGTGAAGAAAATATACAATATATAATTTAATAACGGTTTATTAAATTAATTCTAGTATTATATATTTTTTACAAAGATAAGAATGATTAAGTTATAAGGCGTGAAGCAGAAATGCCAATAATACCCGTCTCGTGATATCTATAGAGGAACGGTATCGACAGCTGCTCACTGTTATATAGCGATGGCTCCTTTGTTGAACTGGGACGCATTATCTATTCTTGAATATACTAGATATTGCTCTTTCACTCTCCATAGTCGTTTTATATAAAGTATAAGATAAATTAACAATAATTATCTAGCGTTATATTCATAGCATATTAATTTTTATATATAAAAAGTAAATTTAACATTACTGGCATGACTACGAGTATTATTACAAATATAATTTATATTTATAAGTAATTCATTTGAAATGACTGGAGTTATACCCTGTAAGTATATGTGTTCCTAATGAAAAGACTGCTCACCGAGATCAGAAGGGGAACCCGGATAGTTGCAGTCAGCGCCCCCTTTAGTTACACATGAACGGTACCCAATATGTATTATGAACTGTGACAAAATTATTGTATATATACTCAATTACTCACACAAAAATTTTTTTTTACAAATCGCATAAACAATTAATGTACTCGTATGTACATGGAAAATTGAGAAGGTATAATATTTTTATCTCTGTGAATCTTTCGTATTTTTAGAAAAATAAAGAGTTTTAATGTCATAAGAACTATACTTGAATTCATAACGATTACGTTTTCAAATTTATATTGCCAGATTTAATAGTAAAACTAAAAATATATATTATATTATATTATATATTACTTAAAACAGTTATTTTATGTTGCTTTCAATTAAATACTATGAAATTGTAGTACCATAATAGGTTACTTAATAAAATCATTAAAACGTTACATACACTGATGAAAACTTTCATAAGCACAACGCATTAGTATGAAGTAGTGTGTTTACGTTAGTATAGGAAGACATGCATCAGAAGTCAGAATACAATCACAACGCATACGCAATGCCTACAAATTCAATTTAATATAATTCGTCACGATTATATTTTGCATGCTGAAATAAAATAATGGCACTTTCCTGGTTGGCTTTGTATGTCAGTGGTTTCATAAATTTCACCAAGCCTTAAATTAAATAATATTTTTGTAGTCGCACAGTTTATTAGAAATCGTAAAATAGAAAAACGAAAAAATATATACTCATACACAGTGAAGTTTTTTATAAATTATATAATGTCTAATATGTAGTTATTTGTTATTCCTTAATATCTAACGTAATATCCGGTTATATTTGAAATTAATTATAAGTTAACTAGTTTCTTAGCGTAAATTGCTGCTTGAAATTGAAAATCGCTCTCGGGAGAAATTTTTTTACACAATCAGGTTTCATTGCGATAAAAATACAATATCTTCCTTAATTAAATCATTAACATAGCATAAAACAGGTTTTATATTATAATAATATGGAGATTTTATTGATTTATTACGTAATAAAACTTTGAGACTTACCAATATATTATCGATTTGCAGACCGCTGTGGTCAAAATAGTACCACTATAATATTATAACGAGGGTTCAGCCGGATATAGTCAAAACTATCACAATGTCGGTCGGGATGAGGACTGGAATGAAAATTGCAAAGCATATCCGTCCTCTCCAAACAAAGTACGTTGAAGGACACTTTTCTTTATGATCTAGTTGCTCACCTCGCTGACTCCTACTTCGCACTTGTACGACAAAAAATAAAAAAAATCTAAATTAAAGCGTATGTGCCCGCAGTAAAGACCAAATTACATTAAATCCGTCTCCAGCCCATGAAGATGTCAGCGAGTCAGCAGAGCATGAACCATGAAAAGATGATGCATTAACAGGTAGCCCTGAGGTTAAAAAATAGAAATTATACCTATGATCGTCAAAAAAATAAAGTTTACAATTTTTAATTTATTTTACAAAATACGCCACTACTGTATATATAAAATACTGTAATAAACGAGAGATATAATAGACGAGACAATGCACTAATCATTTAGTACATTCAATAGCTAATTAAAACATATATACATATATGTTTTCAATATTTGTATGATCATAAGGGGCATTTATCAATATAATAGTACCCAAAAACATGATTTTTAATGTTCTTTTCTATTTGTCTATTTGTTTGTGCACGCTAATCTCAGAAATGGCTTAACCGATTTAAATGCAGTTTTGACTATTGCATTGCGGTAAGATTCGTTTACCATTTAGTTTATTTTATTTTAATCAGATTATAAATAAAAGAGTTCCAACTATTCACATTATAATGGAACTTGTACATAACACACATACATTTTTCGTCGGATTTCTATGGAAACCGGAAAACGGAGAAAAAAGGAAGAAAAACGGAATATAGGTATATTAAGACCTACTGTTAATGAATATAGCATCGTTTATTGCTACGATATATTCAATATAAATTTTCGTTTCAATCTAAACAGTAAGGTTACATCACTAGTAAACATCAAGTTAACAATCGTCGGTAAATTATATAATTACCATCATCACAAATATGTAATAAATCTTTAAAAAGATTGTACCGGCTATAATCTCATCAATTAACTCGGTTACATCAAACTAAAACTAGCAGCCGTTAGAATAAATAATGTTACTGTAAAGTTAAAGTAGGCTAAAAACCATCTTGTGGGTGGAAGTGCTATTAAACATCGGTTTTCGGTTGTGAAATCTATAGATAGACATTTCGGTCAATAATGATGAAGGAGCGTGACACGGATATCGTCAAACAAAAAGTAACTTTCGCCAATGTCACTTACAGTAATGTAAGCAGTGGGTATTCACTTTCCAAATGGATCTCAGAGACCAAACTTTGTTTCAGCGAAAGTAGCATACACAATAGATATTACATACGGCGCTGAATGGTGGCAATTCCTCCAAGTAAGACAACAAAGAGAATAAAATAGACATGTTTCAACAATTCATAATTAAGATATTTACATATATTCAATATAAAGTGCAATTCACGCGAGTTTTTAACGAATTCACATCTTATTTTTATGTATAGTACTGTACCGTGTACCGTGTAGTACTGTACCGTGTTTTGTTTATTTTTAATATAACCGCACTAACAAATACATCAGGAAATATAAGGATTTCGCAGCGTTGAGTTCCGCCACAAAACGTGTGCCTTCCGCCAAAGTGTATTTCGAGGGGACTGTCGATAAAATTGTCTTGACAAAAGGTGCAAAAAATATAAGGATATTTGGATAAGCGCAAAGTTAGCAAAAAGCCTTAGTGCATATTTATTAACTTTTTCATTAATTGTAATGCTGTTATAATGGAAACAGTCGATAGTTGCTTGCTTCCTTTCTGCTTTTACTCACTAAGTTAAAACGTGCCTAAAAAACAACGAGGTACCTACTGTAATGTATTCTGCAATAAATGTTGCCATTACACGTATCGTGTACAATACCTGTCAATTTAAAAAAATTGTGAACCTGTTATTATATATATATAGTTAGTCTGGCCATATACTCGTATACTGTTATAATAAAAAAAACAAAATATTACTTATGCGTTTGGAATTTGTTATTTTTATATGATTGTTCATTGTGTTATTTTATTTTCGCCCTAATATATTGTAAAATATTTTGTGATATTAAAATGGATGGATTGCATTACATAAAGTAGATATGGTGCCAAATACAATTTTTAAAATCCTCCATACAGTTGGTATTAGACAAATATTTGTGTACCGGGCTATTGATAATAACAATGAAACGTCCTATGTTAGTAACAGAAAAAGACCTGGCCGTCTACGTAGTGTTCGTACGAAAAAGGCGATCAAAGCAGTAAGAGAAAGAATTCAAAGAATTCTGTCCGAAAGCAGAAGATTTTATCTCGGGAGATGAAGATAGAACCTAGAACCATGTCGCGTATTTAAAAAGATGACTTAGGACTTGCAGCCTATAAGATACTGGTCATTTATTAACTGATCAATAAAAAAAAAGGGTAGTAAAATCAAAACAACTACTTACGCAAAGAGAGATCGCAGAAAAGTTTGTTTACGGAAGGGGAAATTTTTACAATTGAGCAATATTTTAGGAAACAAATTGACGTCTTTATGCCGAACGCTCTAAAGAACCTTTCCAATTACCCAACAGAGTACAACGTGGGCTTTATCCGCCTTCAGTGTAGGTTTGGTGGGGTGTTAGCAAAGAAGGGGTGACAGCGATATTTTTGTGAAAAAGGTTTCAAAATATTGGCACATCAAGTGTATCAAAATACCATTTTTGAGGTATTTAAAGAAGTTAAGTCCCTTAACAACACCATATTCAATAACCAAGAATGGTCACCCTCTCTTGCGTTCCGGACTTCACCAGAGCTGAAGACTGGCCGTCACCTAGTCCTTAATTTTCCCATAAAGAGTGCGTGCTGCTATTGATAACGGGCCTCGACGTTTAAAGGACTGTATTGCAGCCAATGGAGATCACTTCGAATAACTTTATATATTTTTAATCGTTTTATATTTATGTTATTAAGCTGTAATACTCTAATAGTAAAAAATGTTGCGTACTATAAATATAAAGTTGTTTTCTTTGTAACAATATTTATTTACGGATTGCATATTGGCATGTAACAAGAATAAATAAATAGTGTGCAATAATAATGAAATATATAAATACAGAATAAATTTAGGATGATTAATTATAAACATAATATAACAAAAAAAACAACATATACTATATATGTACATATAAATACATGCACTGGTAAAGTAAGAAGTTTAAAATTATTATATTATTATATTATATTTATAATATTATATTATGTCGTGGACCTAGAAAGTTAGTTAGCAACTTTTTATTGATCTTGAGAGTCGATCAACCTGCTTTACCAAATACGTATAATATGAGCTATCACCAGTTTCATGCTGGACACGTTGCTTAGCTCTCACCTTTCTTAAAAGCTTTTCATGGAATATTTATTATCTAAAACCAATACATATGTAGAACTATAATATTGTCAGTTATCTCTATAAGATAACTATTTTATGTCTTAATATGCGGAACTTAAGTTTAACTTATGGCGTTTAGATACGCATATATTTTTATTAAAATTATTATATCTTGTTAGAAAATATATATAATCGAAAAAATCTATTTATTTTTAGTGATAAGATTGACATTTGTTAGTAATGCACCTTTTCTTACATAATATGTAATAATACATGTACTTGTACTAGAGAGTGATTTACAACTACTTAGCCACTTGTAGCTACGGCTTGTGTAATTTACCTGATCACAAATTACTAGAAACTCGACACGACGGAAAATCTGATAAGCTCACATATTTATTTATCTATTAAAGTTACTGAAGTGATTAAATATTAATCTATGCGAGAATACAAATAAATGTGTTTATATACAAGACGCGTTGTACTAAAACACATTTAGTAAAGTAGTTTGAGTTAGGTTTCAATTGCGAACTCCATCTTGAACTGTTTACATATAACCATTTTGTGTTGGATTAAAAAATAATATTTTACCATACATGATAATTTATCCTATGTATATACATATATACGTCAGAGAAACGGTAAAATATATCCATATTCCCATAGTCCGTATATATGTGATATGTCAACAATTCGGTTAGGTTAATTTCTACATTTCAATACATATACTATACCTTTGATTTTGCTAATAAAGTAAAGAATCGTATTTATGTCGTACGAAGCTTCATAATTTCTACTGAAATCGTCCAATATATTAGCATCATCCTTTGCTCTTTAATGAATTCAAAACTTGGAGCGCATCAACGAGACGAACGTTTTATTTGATCAGACAGGGGTCTGGTAAATTTCGCTTTGATAATTTTATAGGTATGTGTGCACAAATGTGAATTCCAAGCTGTTATATCCCTTTGAATGCTTAGTAACCAAGTTTATTAACGATCTGTTATATTTAAAGTGAAAACATTAAACATTTTTTTTTTAAACTAATAGTATTAATTTAAAATAATATTTCACATTATATTATTAAAAAAATACTTCAATTACTCTATTCCTACCACCACTATCACCGCCACCATGTGTTAATGATATTACCACAACCGCAAATATTATATTTTATTTAAAAAATATATTAGTATGATAAATTATAGTCAAGTCTTCAACATTATCAGTTTTCATTTGTTACATGTTGAGTATCCGCTGCCACGGCACGTAGAGCTAAAACTAGATAGTTATTGATAAAGAAAGGCGTATAACCTACAATTTACGCCTATATTATATTAAACTTATCCTGTTGTAACGACCGCCCACCATCCAGTATGCAATAGCCATTATTATTTTCAACACATTTTCGCTGCAGGCGCAAATGTTTACTTTATTAGTCGTTGCGATATTCAATTATAACTACAATCAAAAATAAATGTAAAATAGAATTATTGGCTATTTATTGTACTGGTAGTTAAACATCTTCATACAATAAGAATTTAAGAACAGATTTTTTAAACAAGACTTATATTGACATTTTTTAAACATTTTTTAAAGTGTTATTCGCACACTAAGGAAATTGAAAAAGACATATTTAGAAAATGTATAAAAAATTGAACGCAGCGGGATTTGAACCTGCGCCTCTTGAACGGTTTTCAAGAGGCGCGGATTAAAATCCAGCTGCGTTCAAATTTTTATACGTTTTCTAAATATGTCTTTTTTTTAATATGTCGCATATTGATAAATTCAATAAAATTGTATCGATAAGTATTATTTAAAAAATCGAATCGTTAACGAATTATATAATCGTGGGCAGAGATATGTATGATATTAATTTGCATATTGTCAGCTCTTCTTTATATCTAATAGACATTCTGATCTCATGTTTTATGACTCAGATCACCATTTAAAGCGAACAAGACACTCAAACAGTAGGCTATTTTAAATGTAATTTTTTTGACATTTATTAAAATTGTAATAAAAAGTCTAATCCGCCTTCTTAAATATAGTCCAAGCGCTTTAACAAATAATTCGTTCATATCTTTCGCTAATGAGGCCGTCGTGGCGCAGTGAGACGTGTGACTGTAAACGCAGTAGATGTGGGTTTGATTCCCACTCGGGGAAATAGTTATATATTATTTTCATTCCTCCGCCTAATTTTTATTTTAGAATTTATATTTAATCTTATATACATATAAAATACTATAAAGTATTACCATATATTCTTCAGATTATGTAAGTGAAACTATATACTTGTCAGATATACTTATTTGTTAGTATAGTATATAGATTTTTATGGTTCACTCAACATTTGTATTTATTTATACATACATGGCCGGTGAAGTTTATACATATTGACAAGAATAGAATAGAATAAATTAATAGTGTAAAGTAATAATTAAATATGTAACTCTGAAAAATTACTACAAATTTAAAATATATTTAAGATTATTAATAAAATTCTTACAAATATATCTAAGATAAAGACGCAAAATCAGAGTGGTTACAAAAATTTCACCTTGTCACAAAAAAAACGTAACCACAACCTCAAACACAACAGACTCTTAATTAAAAGCATTGGCATGTAAGAGATAATATCGGCAGTATATTACTGGCTCATTGTATTGTAATGAGAGATGCAACGAACATTTACTATACGAAATGGCGATGTTCCCACGAACGCCGAAATAATGAACAAAGTAAATTATTCGTCACAAATTATGTGGATTGTGTGTATATATCAAAATTCACACAATGTTTAAATAAATTATATTTATTAATTATGATATAAAGATTACTTTAGAGAGATTTTATTAAATGCTTACTAATGCTGTTCATAAAGTTGTTATTTTTTATTCTTTTTTTTTATACCATAGACAAGGCAAACGAGCGTTCGGATCCCCTGATGGTAAGCGAATACCGCCGGCCACGACCCCGTCTTACACCAGAGGAGATACAGGGGTGTTGCGGGCCTTTCCTTTCTACTATTATGCTATTCATTCTTAAGCCGTTAACCGATATAAGCCCAAGTGTAATTATGTATAAAAAAACTATAAGAATTTATTATTGTTACACAATCGTTAATGTATTTTAAATATAATAAACTAATTTTATACTGAAAGTGAAATAATGGTACTATTCCAAAAACGATGTCATACTGTTTGTTGATCGCATATAAAATAGGTCAATTTCACAAAGTACGGCTATATTTATGGATCTGCAAACACATTGTGAATTTTATTATCCCCTAAACCTGAAAAGCTGTGTGCTGAATTAAAACTATTTTTAGTTAAGGTTATCGTAGAAATCAACGTTTGCCACTTACGTCATTATGAAACGTTTTGTATCGTTCGTTTTAAATCTTTCGTAGTATACTATATTATATGTTAAGTAACCATTATACATTTTATAAAACAATATAAAATATATCTACATATTATATATACAATCTACGATATACATACGATAATACTAAGATACAATCTACGTATGATGTTATATACTTTACATATCAATGCCAGATTTGAGATTTTAAACCCTTATATATAAATTTGTGAAATATATATATATGCACGATATTTTACAATGCCATTGTTTTGCCAACATAATAAAGAGTTACAATGATGCCATTCGTTGTACATAATGTCTGTAAAACTAACTTACTTTCGCAATTAATTATGTGAAAAAGTGCACGTTAGAATATATTTATATAAATAATATTTCATTTCATTCTATATTACTCTATAAGTTGTTCTTATATAGCTAGTATGATTTAAAAATATAGCAACAGTCAATGCTAGCGCCCCCGCGGCATACACCTTGACAACTCCGCTCTTGGCACGTTACGTAAATCGATCACACACAGTGGGCGGAAAATGAACGCGCAATAAAATTGCGACAATAGCATTAGGTTTTAATGACAATAATATTAAAATAACAATTCATCATTCAATTGGCATTGTGTGGCTATGAAGTAGATGTACTAATATTTTCTCATTCTAATGCATTTATACCTAATGCCTAACTACTACACATATGTGCCTAATAACAATATTAAATGATTATTTGAGATCACGTACTTGGTTCTTGTCGTTTACAAGAATATATCGCAACTTCCTTAGTGTGGGAATAACACTTTAAAAAATGTTAACAAAATATATATCGCAATGTTATTAGGTGATACAAAAATAAAATGTAATATCGAATATGTGGAACAGTTAACAGGAAAAATATTAGATTTCAAATTCGATTAAAACGCGAGTGAAATAGATGTAAACAAATGTATGTTTAAAACTAGAACGATTGAGTCGATGAGTTCATTAGCGAGTAGAATAACCATATTACCATAATCTATAGACAAGCTCTACATAAAAGTCGGCTGACTCATAAGATATAATAGGTAATTTGTCACCAAAATAAAATATAGACGGATAGGATATACGGTTACACTCACATTTTTTCTTGTAATTAGCTCGTATATTTCAGTCATACTCATATTACAAACTTGGCGGAAAAATCAAGTTTATTTTTACGTGCGTATTTTGTAAACATTGTGTGTTTTGTGTTTTTATTATGCTTAATGTCGTACTGCTTAGTATATTTTAAACCTAGTTACGCCAGTAAATGCCTATTCAAAGTATCAGCGTCCAAAAGAAATGGAGCAACAAGATACTCATCTTAGATTACTATAGGGTACTTAATTAATTTGAAATTTGTAATTATAATTTGATCCTTGTCCTTGTACTAATTATTTAACATGTCTGCTGTAGTTATTATATATATTAGTATATATATATATATGTATATTTAACAGACACATCAACATACAATTTACATATAGTAAAAGGAAGTAATATTTAATGTCCATCAGCGTCTAATGTCAAATGAACAATTTACTTAATTGCATAAATATTTTTCTTACTGAATTTTCCAGTAATACAGCAACATATATCGGTTTCTGTCTAATACTTTCTCGAATATCTTAGTTCGCTTTTGATCTTATTGTATGTGTATTTATAATGCTTCTGAAACATCGTGCCTATTACATTTTTAATCCCCTTAAATTCTTGCGATTAACTGAGCTTACACAGTTAAAGGCTTTATACGTCTTATATATCTTGGAAGCCGTTGTAAAGTACTTCACACTTCATAATGTCTGTTAGTTATTATACACTGAGTTTGCGTTGCGTCTTGAAATCTTCTGAATTAAATTCTTTAGCGTATTTTTAGTCCTACTCATAACAAGTGCTATCATCGAGCTATCAAGTATTCGTATATTTTGAGTGCGCCTACTATTATTATTTCCTCTTACATCTATCTATTCACTAGAAGCCGTTATGGAGCAGTGTGGCGCATTAAACTATAAAAAATGTTCTAATTATATCGAAATTGGGTTATTATAACCAATGCATTTATATGAACCTTTGTATTCCTAATTATGTTAACCCATAAAATATTAATTCGTAAAAACTGTGAAATAATGTGATAAAATTAATGAAAAATACATTCTGCACTCTTTGCAAATATCTTTCATGCCTGTAACGGGTGGTACAAATTTTTCACTAAGCTCCTATTATGATATCAAAATATTTACAATCACTTTTGTATTATTAAAGACAATAGGTGTACTTTAAACAAGAATGAAGCCTTGGTCTATATTACACCACGTAACAGTCAACTGGGTCACGCACTGTGATAATACTACAACTTAGCTAAATTGCAACAAAACTTGCAGTTCCTATAATCTTAGAGAATTATTTTAATCAGAGGCAAAGAAATACTAGAAAATCTCTGGTAAAAGATAATTTAAAAGTTTTAAATATAAAAAAATAATAAATCAATTTCAAAATAGTCATTTACAAGATAGCAGCTATTTTTTGCACTTTTCTATATTATACCAGCTAAAACAATAAAGTGTTGAAACTGTCATGTGTACATATCAAAAAAATATTGTTTTAATATTTTAAAAATTATAATTATAGCATATATAAAATATGTACATTTAGGCACCGTAAAGACACTAGGTCTGTTAAATCGAACAGTTCTGATAATATTAGCCACTGGTTTTAAGGTTATTGCCGTTCGTCTAGTATGTGACTGCAAAATGTCCATGTATCGAGCCGGCGAACAGTAAAATTGCAAGGAAAAGTTGGCGTGGCGCCAAACGTTGCGGAGGCAGCAAATACACGTTTTAATCGCGTGCCAAAAGGAAACTCTTATTCCCTATTCATGTAAGTAGATGCCACTGCAATTCGAAAGTGAATTGTATTTTAATATGAAATCATTTTCATAATCTGAATAAAACTTCATCAGTCATCTCAGCCAATGTAGCGTCGTAAAGCGGATTTAAGATTGTAAGAGGCTTAAATATTGTCTAAGTTGGCTTCGTTTACTGAAATTTCACCAGTTAACCATTTTAATGATTATGACAAAATGTCTAGGGTGCGAGAGAAAATTAATAAAACGGTCACGCCACCTTTGCCCCCGGCCGCAATAACGTAAAGTAATATCAGCCTTCCTCATCTAAAGGGCTTTCAGCATTCACAATCATACTTAACTTTAAAGTGGATTAATTTCACGCCTGCTTAGAATTTAAATTAAAACTATTTCATATACCAATTAAGTTTTAATTTTAGCATATTCAATAACTCACTTTTATTCCTTAACCTCTTAGATATATGTAACAATATAACAAATAGATATCTATGCAAATAAAAAATAAAAGCAAGTACTACGCCTTTAGAAAGTCAAGCTAAAATAAACTTTATTCATATTGTAAGCGTGTAGTTTTTTCCTTACAATTAGTCAAAGATTTGTATCGACTCAGACGCTAGAAGCGCATAAGGGGCCGCGCAACTTTCTTGTTCCCCTAAGCTCTGTCGAGTTCTTGGAAAAACAAAACAAAACAAAAAACGAAAGCAGATTATATATACAAATATGCCGTATAACGAATTTTGTGTTCGTATATACGATACTTATGTATTTTTTATTGTTATATAGTCTATGTTTTAAAATCATGTTTGTACCTATAACTAAAATATATACATATTTTCCCCTTTACGCCTTATCCCGCATAGCAGGAAAGAAAGTGCCAAGACACTCCGTTCTCCACTTTTCGCGCAAATCAGCGCCCGAATAGCGGAATTCAACACCGCGCTTTGTCTTGTCGGCAGAGCAATAAATGGAAATAATTTAAATATATTCCCCCCAATTGGAAATCAAACCCACAACCATCCTGTATACCCGTATCCCGTAACTCAGTAGTAGTCAGACGCTGTCACACTGCGCCACGACGACCTCTTAAAACATATGGGTATAAAATAAATTATTAGGACGATTAAATTTACAAAAATTTACTCTTTAATTAAGGAAGTGAGTTGTTATCGTTTCGAAACAATGCAATCTAATAAATTATCCAGTCAGTTGGGGCAGATTCCCCTAGGAATTTTCTTATACACGCATTAGTTTTTCCACTAGTACCTATTGAATGATTCATCTAATCGACGGCGTTATATATAACATTAGGTTTTGTTCTTTTACACACTATGTAGTTAAAAGTACTACAGTAATCACGGTACAAAAGAAAAACAAGACCTGGAAGACCTTCCAAGAAGTTTTTCAACTCTAAGGTAACGTTTTTTCATACTGAACTGATGGTTACTAAATTTTTTACTTTGTTTTTTCTTCACATTTGATGTAGGTACCATTCTTTTTGTCTGTATGACAGACCTCACATTTTAAAATTTGGTACAACTTAGCTAACCATCATCAGAGCCAGTTTGGTCTGAAAATTTGGAAGCATAAATTAATAAATAAAATATATCCATAACAAAAAATTTTTTATGTTACGAAACATGTTTGTCAAATTATGGTGGATGTGCCGCAAGAATAATTCGTTAGTAAGTTTTTATCATTATTTTGGTTTATTTTTTAATAATAACGTACAAGTAAAGTATGGAACGGCAGATGCGAAGGCTTATTTCACCTGGTTTAAAAAAACACCTTGTCAGAAACAGCGTAGCTTACATCACCATTTTTGGTATCTGTACCGTTTCATGTTTGCCTTCTCTTGACCCTTTGCATTATCGCTTAACGAATGCATTTTATACTTTTTATGCATTCGGACATTCTTTATAACTAGCATAATAGTAATTAGCATGTGTCAAATATCAAATATAGTATAGCTCAATTTTAATTAAATAAATTGTAAATATATTTCATTGCGATTTAACAGATGCTTTAGCAAACAATAATTTTAAACATAATTTGACGTTAAAAAAATTGAAGCATGTAACTTGTTATTTTCAATAAAAATATTTGACTTTGACTTTTAATATTCTGCAATATAATGTATACAATTGTGTAATATCTAAACTTGAATAAAGCAACAGGCAAGTAGACGCCGTGTGTGCACGTTTCATAGTGTAAAATGATTTCCACATAAAATAGAAAGTAAACGTGGTTCATGTCTAGTTTAGCGGCAAATATATTCTTGCAAATATATTGCTTTTTATTATTATCAATTTTTCTTATTAATGGTTATAAATTATTATATACCTATACATAAAATAAAAATGTAACTGATCGCTGTATGAACATGGAAGATATATGCGTAAAAATCTTATTGGGGTCATTTGTTAATGTAATAGAACACAAAATAATGATTTTTATATTTTTTTCTGTTTGTTTGTGCACGCTAATCTCATAAACGGCTTAACCAATTTAAATGCTGTTTCCTCTATTCGGTAAACTTCCCTTAAAGTTTAGTGTTTATATCATTTAAATAAGTTCATAAATAAAAAAGTTATAACCATTTAAATTACACATTTAAGCAAAGTTTGTGATTTAAGTGGGACCACTGGCGAGCGAAAAAACGAATTAGTTTAGTATGAGTTAGAAATGAATATTTTTAATGTTTAGTTAATAACCTGTCCAAAGTGTTAATATAATATTTGATAATTATAAGAACAAATAACACGATGCCGGAGGTATTAAATGAAAGTTGTCTTCTAAAAAAAAGATTGAGAATATGTTACATAAGTTATAAATCAAAATACTTTGGAAAGTTGCAAATCTAGTTGGTGTTTAGTTTTTGTTAGTTGTTGAAATGAGTCATTAAGTGAGTTAACAGTTTCCTTTGCCAAGTAAACATTACCAAATTAAGCTTGAAGATATTTGTGACGGAATAAATACGGATAGGTATATATATATTTTCTGTATATATATTAATAAGCTTATATTTCTTGACTAATAAGCAAGTTAAATATATATATTGCTACTGCTAGATTCCTTTAATAAAAGTCAGTAAATCTGAAGTATTATTGTGTTCTTGCGATGTATTTTTTCTTTCAAGGCAGTCGGGACGGGTCAATATTTACGTAGATTGCGAGGGGGATCGATTAGTTGCGGAACCCCTGTCCCCAAACGAGGGTGCAGTCGAAGGTAGTCTTGCATGCGGGCGAAACGTGACTCAGAACACTATCGCTATGTATAATCTATAGGATTATTTGCTATCAAATACACATATATAAAACAACGTTTAATTTGTTTCTATTATAAAAAAAAACTTATTATAATATTTTTTTTACAATTCAAAAAAATATTCATACAATTCTTAAGCTTATTCGTATTTAAATATATATTTTTAATATCGATACTATAATAATGGCGGCATTAAGTGCGGCTATAGAGATTAGTGAACAACATTGTATCGAGTATAACAATAGAATACCATAAGTTTCAACCAACTGCCTCGTTAGCGTAACTAAGCCGAGCAAGTTTGGAGCAAAGTAAGGCCCACACGATATCAATGTTCACTTCACTTCTACCTGGACTTACACTTCCGATCTACTTTATTGTTGACCGAACCAATACATTATCTACGGTAAGCTAATCCAATTGAAATACAAATAAGCGTATTTCAAATCTAACTATTTCCTAAGCTAACTAGGTAAATGCATCTATGTTTACATTAGTTCTATTTATTGTTATATCTGTTAGTCTGTTTTTTTAGCTTATTATTAATTTAAATTATTATATTGTTTGTCTAATCTTGATAAATCCTCCTCCGGAAATTTTTGAGTTAGTAATTTGTCAAATTACATAATAAACATCAATTACTGTCAATATTTTTCAGTAAATTAAAATATAAGCTGACCACAAACGGTCTTATTCGTTTAATTAAGTTAAGCATTCCATATATGTATTTTAATGAGGACACAAGGCTATTAATACATAAGCGTCCACGTCCTGTACATAAAATATCTGGTGATTCACTATGGAAGGGCTGCTCTGATAAATCACTAGGAACACTGGATTAATAAAAAGCAGTCTACTTATGTATTTTTTATACAAAATCACATTTTTCATCACAAGAAAATAAGATAACACAATGTCTTCAGTTCTTATCTTTAAAATTATGAAGGCTTATCTGATTATTGTGTACATAGCGTACGCTCGTAAAGAAAGACATGGATGCACCTAAATATAATAAATGCTTTTATGAAAAAGAATGTGTAATATGAATGCACGATATTATGGGTATATTTTTTAGAATATGATCTGTATTTATCACATTCTATTAATTTCTCATTAAATCCTTTAAACTTGATTGCTATAAGAGGAACGGAACGAAAAATCTGAGAAATTAGAGTTCCATATTTTTTTATGTTATTTACACATTTAGGAAATTGAAAAACATTTTTAGTGTAAACGTGTAAAAGTTTGAACGCAGTGGGATCCGAACCCGCGCCTCTTGGGAACCGTCCAACGTACTGCAGTACGAGGCGCGGGGTATTTTAGTTGAACAGGAATATGGGACCATAAGATTTATGGCCTTCTTTTTCAATACGACTGTGGTCTTATTCTTTGGAGCTTGTTCTTGGCCATATTTTAGTAATAGTATAATGGAGCTTATTCTTTGCCATATTTTAGTAATAGTTTGCCATTAGAAAAAACTTCAAAAATATTTTATAGTTTATTTCTCTTTCACATATTACACGAGCTATATGTTATTATCATTATCATTAAGCATACGACATAGGTTTCTTCATATCAAATACGTATTTCTAGTGGCATGTTGGTCCAGTGATCTATGACTCTAAAATCTAAATGCTCAGTAAAATAATATGTGAATGACGAGTTTACAAAGGTCGGTATTTATATATTAAATCAGAAAGTACTTTAAACCCAAAATGCCCCGTTTAATCAGACCGGCGAAAATAGATAGCTGTAAGTCCCTCAAAAGGCGCAATTGTCGATTTGACGTTAATAAAAGTTGCTACAAGTCTAAACTCCGTAAATTAAAGACACGATAATTCGACTTGCAATAACTCTTAAAGTTCTATGATCCAGATAAAATATTGAATTAGACATATTTAGAAAAAATGTCTTTTTCAATTTCTTAGTGCGAATAACACTTAAAAAAATGTTAAAAAATATAAATATTGAATTCCCATAAACTCTATATATAAAATACGATATTGGTCGAGTGGTTAGTACTTCAATTTGCACAATTTGCAAGCCATAGATCGATACGATTCCACGCTAACCAAGACAGGCATTTCATCTAGATAACCTATTCAGACTGTCCCTAGGCCTATGCTTATGAATATTAACTTATTTCGCGCGAAAATGACTAACCAGCAGTCAGTTGGCATACTTGCGGTTATTATTTAAGTTTTATTGCATTCATGATCGTGATTAAACCGCGCCCGACCTCGACAGCCTCAATTACGCCAATGAGGGACCGGCGCGGGCGCAGGCGCGGGCGCGGACGGCACAATCATCTCAATTCGACGTTAAAACAGTCAAACTTCGCCCATGTTGATTGTAAGTATATTTCAAAGAGGAAAAAAAACAACAAAATTGTTAAGCGTCCTGTTATGTTATTGGCGCTTTAATACAAATATATAAAATATTTATTCTTCTTAATGTAATCTAGATAAGGTATATCTGAAAGCCACGAATAAAGTATTATGCTAAGTTCATATTAATTTTATTTTGTACTTAGCAGGCACTTAGTTAATTAAGCAGGGTCAATACTATAAGTTAATTATAAGTTACTTCATAATGTATATATTTAATTAGAATATATATTGCTTATTATGTAAACGATTCTTAATAATAGTAAGCCCTTTAAATTTAATGTTTTTGAATATTTACATTTTGTTGTTTTTTTCATTCCTACCTACATAAAATAGAACTATATAAATGGTAGGCGAATAATAATGTACATTTAATTTATATTATACGTCATTGTTTTGAAATGCATGCAAAAGTGAATCACAAAATCACTTCAAACCAAAATACTCGTAATTATATCTGAAATGACTACCGCAAATATTAATTTTAGTTTAATATTGATAAAGCTAAAAGGTCTTTTTTTTACATATAACATATGGCTTACTATATTATACTTAAATTGTAGGTAATTGTAAATTGGTAGGCATATTTACCATTCGGGCGAAATTCTGTATACGTTTTGATCCGCATTTTCTTTTCCCAATGTATCCTTTATGAGTGTTCGATAAAAACGCACTATCTGTTACCAGATTCCTTCATCACAATTCACATTCAGCACTTAAATATCACCACCTCACATTTTGCGTTTATCGATTTTTGTTCAAAAAGGATACAAGTTACTAAGAAATTTTACTTAACAACCACTTTTCACATTGTTTTTGCACACGACAAACACAAGTAAAGAAACTGGAATAAAATGTTTTTTTAAATTAAATAAATTTAATTGATAATTGATATAATGGGCGTATATAATGCGACTTAACTACGTCGTACTGCTTGATTTGACAGCTGCTCGCATAACGCGGGGCGCGCTATCCCAAAAATTCCCTATTCGTGTATTAGACGTCTAATGAACGCTTGAATGAGCGCGCCGCGAGTGAGCGGGACACACTGTTGTGAAGTTAGATACACATGTCAAGGGATGACGGCTGACGGGAATAGGATAAAAATAGAACGGGATTAATTAGAGTATAGCGCGACTAGAGCGCGGTAAAATCAAAATTATTGTAATTATGCTATACGGAAAAAGAATAATACATGTACGAGTAGCATTGAATATATAGCAATAACAGTAGATACTTTCCATTATTCAATGATGAATAAAGAAATTCCTTGAATAAAATACTTTATCTTTAAAATATTATTGAAAATATAACATTTACAACTAAAACAAGCAGTACAACACTTAAAGTTTCAACAACTAATTAGTAAAGTATTATATACAAAATAAATAAAACTAACGTTGTTAATCGGATCTTGACTACACCACCGCCGTGTAATACGTCAAACGCGCAGGCGCAGTGCGCGTAACTGACGTACGCATGCTCACTAACTTCACTCCAGTCACCGTTGTCAACATTTCTCGCGGCAAACTTGAAGGTTTAAAGGTTACGAATTGCGATAAAAGTAAATATTAAGACTTAAATTTTTACTTTGATACATTTATAAACAAAATAATATATTAAAATGAACGGAGGAGGAAATCTTGTTACAAATTGAAGACTGTTATGTCTGTGCTGTTAATCATTTTTGTTGTTCTTATATAAATCTCAAGATAGTTCCAAAAACACCTATCGGTCTGCTTCCTAAAGTTTACATCGGTTTAAAATAAATATAGAATAGAAAATTGAAAAGATTTATGATAGAAATTTAAGTTACATTCGCGATCTCATTTTGTCAGCCGAAAACTTAACGGTACATTTAGCAAGCAACTCCAAGTAATGTGAGGCCAAGTGAATGACCTCTCAGAAAAAGACATAGCGTATATCGTAATCATCCCTATAATTTTTCTTTACAATACCTAACCTTGGTACCTAACTTTTATGATGTGTTTAAATAATAATAAACATAATCGTATCGAATTATTATTTATTATACTTGTTGGAAACAAAAACTTCAAGTATAATTATATAATTTTATTTCTGTATCTCTTTTATTAACAGGAAAGTAAATATAGTATAATACTCAATAAAATTAATTACTTTATATACTGAAAAGAAAATGTAGTTTGAAGTTAAAAGAGAGCTTGAACAAAACGAGGAACATGAAATAAGACTAATTATTTAGTAAAATTAAAATTACCATTGCATTTTGCTCCCGCCATCTAGTGTCAGATTACAACGTTTTATTGTACGCTCGTAAGTAAATATCAACACTTTATCGTATGGCACAAACAATGTACTTCAAACAATTGAAGCCAGATGTCGTCTGTTTCTTAATCAAATATTTTCAAGGGCCACTGAAGTTACAACAGTCGTCAATCATTGTAAATGAATCCCGAGGTATAGGTAGGTTAAGTAAGATTATACTACATTATAAAATATTTACATAAGAAAAAATATCATTATGTAATATATTATTTTCCAACTACTGTGACTTCATTAACGTTCTATAGAAATTATTAAAAAGGGATTTTTTTCAAATTTAAAATACAAAAAATATATAATAATAATAATAATAAAAAAAATGGAAACAAATATTAAAATTAGTTGTAAGGTCAGATAACTATATTGCTATACATGGGTACATTCCTATATCATTCATAATAGTTCATCATCACAATTGTTAGTAACTAAAAACACAAAATTTCTTACACTCTAGATTCTAGAGTCTAGAACCTCATTAATGGTATATATCATATACTATACCTGTGCTTAGTTTCCGCTTTCTATTCTTATATAGAAACACTTTTGTATCCCCATTACACTCCTGGCAATAAACACTTATTGCCAAGTCTATAATCTTGGCGAAAACGCACAGCACTAGGCCTATCATCTTAACTGATTTAATCACAACGTAGATTATCTCTTATCTATGATGAGCTACACTGAAGGTCGTCTCTTTCTCTTTCTAAGATTCAGTTTCATTAGAGTACCTTTCATTCTGTTCTTAATATAATACCGTAATATTATTTTCGCACATATTTTGTGTAAATCTAATTGTACGTTCCACATCACCTTTAGTGTCTCAGTGTCTCAGAAATAAACAAACACTGCACTCTTATTTAGTTCCAGTTTATCCAGTAGTCAACGCGTGTTTATCTGTAGGTTATCAGAAACTTGAACGCTTCGTCGTTCAAAGTCACTCCATGACTGAGTATATGCATGTCTTATAATAATATCACTTTACGCTCCGGGAGTCTTGAATTCATTTCTAAATGTGGCCAAAACGATATACCACACACAATAAAACATTTTAATAACTTCTAAAAATACTGTACTAACACTTGGACTGTTTAAAAAAAACTAGTATATATAATTTTCAATTTTAAATAAATACATAAATACTGCTTATTTGAACTAGGTAAAATAATACGCGTTCGAAGTAATGCATAATATGAAACTAACAAGTGATACCTTTGAAGGGCAGCTGTATTATGGCTATGCAACAGTTAAGGTTAAGTATTTGTCGTACCTAGCGGTAATCAGTACCTATAGGCAGGTGGTCCGTGTTATTTATAACGATGTGTTAGAGTGCATAGACCTCATATCAAACTTCTTGTTAAATGTCTCATATAATAACAAATCCTGCTTTTTATCCTAAAATATAACCGGGAGTTTTATTAAAAATAAATGTATTTAGAGTAACATTTAGACTTTTTTTTTATCAAACCCACAATAACAGCGCATTATTTATTTATCCGCCGTGACGTATGATACATGTGACGCATATGATCCTTTTCTTAATTAAATTAATAATTAAATAAAACACATCATTACATATTTTTTAACATTTTTTAAAGTGTCATATCCACACTAAGGAAATTGAAAAGATATATTTAGAAAACGTATAAAAATTTGGGCGCGGCGGGATTTGAACCCTCGCCTCTTTCCCGAAAACCGTTCAAGAGAAACCGTTGAACGGTTTTCAGATCAGAGGCGCGGGTTCAATCCCGCTGCGTTTAATACGTTTTCTAAATACATAATTACGTACTTAATCGTTATCTATGTTAGTGCTGATCATTTAACATATATTGATATAAAATCCTCAGTACGTACTATTTATATAGTAATAACAATAAATAATATTCATGACAAGTTAGTAGGTGTATCATTTTAAATTATAATACTATTCAGTGAAACCTTGGGCATTGCATTTGCACGCTTGAACGTAGGTCTCAGAAGCGAATAGCGATATCGTGACGTCCGGAGTAGAGTTGTACTTATCATTTTAATTAACCTTTATTGAAAAGAGTCTCTCATGGGAACATTACTTTCAAATTTTTATGTTAGAAATAATTTATACGCTACATTTTTCTGGCCTTAAAAGGCTAATGTATTAGAGGATGAAATCTATTTAAAAAGTAAAGGAGAATAGAAAAGATATAGGTAATATGTAAAGATATCATTATTACAACAAATAATGTAAATAAAGTTACATTCGTATTTATTTACTAATATTACCATATTTAGAATTATTTTTCATAAAACTACCCTCACACGTACATTTTCAACGAAAGATTAAATTATATTGAATTCTGGTTATAAGAAACCTATACGACATTGAATTTTACAGAGACAAGGTTAATTATTGTTTGATATCCTTGTGCTAATTAATTATTAGAAAACTTATTTTCAATTGCTATCTTGGTTCTTGGTGTGGGTGTTTTTTATGAAATTTGGTAAAATATTACAAATGTTTTGAAACATTTGAATAATAATAAAGAATACTAAAGAAACTAGAATAATAAAGAAAAAAACACTTACCCAGCATTCTATTCGCTTCCTTTTCATTCATCGTCGTCCTCAACGTTTTTCATTGTGGATTTTCTGTAACAAATAATAAAAAAAAATCATGTATATTTACTTCTAGGCATATTGTTCTTATTCTAAAACTATATTAGAAAATTGTAATTTGTGCACACATTTTTAATCTGATTATATATCTAAAGGTTATTTCCAAGCATTTAAATTTCTTTTAGCTAATTTATAATTGCAACATTTCGTCACACGTTAATTATAAAACTGAGTAGACGATTACGTATTGACCATTACCTTGGTATCTCCTGCAGAACTCCAATAGAACAACGAAATGTAAGCACAAACAGTAACACAGACACTGAACGAAACTATTAAAATAAAGGTTATTATACAAAATTAATATATTATTGTTTTGTAAATGAATTACATGGATTTAGTTTCATTTTGCTAAAAGTGTATAAAACATTGTAAAGATTTTTTGGGTTCTCGTAGAGGCATCTCTCTACGAGGGTTGAAAGGCGGATCGGGGAAGTGCACGACTGGCAGCGAACGTTGCCGAATGCTAATTCCGCGCAGGACTGTATTCTAACTATGACCTCATTGAAAATTATATATTTTCGCTAAATACAATATTTAAATATATATATAACTACGTACTACCTAATAATTAAACTAACTCAAACGTAACAAACCACACTATTGAGTCAAATATACAATCAGATAAATTCAAAAATAAACACTTGTATTTAAAAAAATTGTAATTGTTTTTAGAAAATATAATATATCAAAAGCACACTTAAAATATTTTATTTAAATTACTGCGTGATATATTCCTTTGATTTTAACCAAATCCGTGCCTGGTCTACCCTGCAGTGAGGTCGTCGTTTCGACGCCATGTTTTTCGCGCATGCGCCTCAATTTTCCATTACGGAGCAATCACTAACCATATAACGTAGATATAATAAGTATGGGTCTATAAAGTGTTACCATTTTTAATATTTCATTAATTGTTTTGATTATTAATAATTCTCGTTTATTATTTACTTTAATCATACTTTATTACGAGTAAATTTATTATTTAAAATATTATGGAAATTACAGGCGTACACACTAATGTGCCCTACTCTAAGCGCATTGACAGTAGAACTTAGGATCAATACGATATGACGTCACGCCATTGAGTCAGAACGGAAGAGTTTACTTCCCTTCAAGATACGGAAATGTCTTCATATAGACCCTGCAAAAGTCTAGTTTTCTACCATAATTACTATAATGATCTTATCAATCTTATTTATTTTAATATCTTTATTTAGATTTAAAAGTAATAATAGGCTTAAGTTGAAGTTTAAGTAGAATTAATTTAAATAAAGATACAAATTTTAATATGCACTCACTTAATATCTAAAACATTCAATAGTATCCCTTATGTATTATGCATTTTTATTATGAATCACTAAGTATATATTTATTTTAGTAAGTTATAATATGTAATCAGAAAGCTATTGGTTCTGTTATTGTATGGGATAGCTTGAGTTGAGTTCGAGCTCTTGTATATATCAAGAGTCGCCGCAAAGTTATAGCACTGGTACTGTAAAAAGGCGCATATATGTACTTGTGCGTATACCTAAATCTAATGAGGCTGGAATTAAAGTAGCCATTAGTAGTAGTTAATAGTAGTAGCCATTATCCAACTTTATTACATGTGTAATTTTCTTAAGTTGCAATAAAGATTTTTATTTATTTATTAGTTAGATATTCATAATATTTTTACACGTAATATTCTGAAAACTTGACTGTAAGAAATAAATTACGATATATAAAAATGTATATAAATACTCAAATTGGCAAATAATTTTTAAATGGGTCGTCAAAATAATATTGGTTATAATGATAGCTCTTTAAGTGTACTGAATTATGTTCAACGTACCTCAAGGACAAAATAACAATCCCAATTAGGTGTGCATACTGATTCCCATGATAATCATACAGCGTCGTATTACGACAAGTAA
Source organism: Podotricha telesiphe (assembly GCA_038994665.1). Lineage (NCBI taxonomy): Eukaryota > Metazoa > Arthropoda > Insecta > Lepidoptera > Nymphalidae > Podotricha > Podotricha telesiphe. The sequence goes on from JAOYRR010000092.1 coordinate 85,703, forward strand.
GAAGCAAGAACACATTTGAAACAATGATAACAATGCGATTTCCCTTCGATACGTTTTGGCGCCATGGGACGGTTTCGTGATAAGGGAATAGCTACAGCGCAATAAACTTTTAATTAAAAGAAAATGTTTGTTATATGAAATGTACTATTACAACTAAGAACAAAAATACAACTTTAGAGTCTTGCAATTATAAGTGCCTAAGCTTTATTGGAAAACAATGAACTCGCTTGGTCATTTGAATGTTTTGATTTATTTAAGACTTTATTTAAAAATATTATTTTTATTAGTCCTGATGATGGTATCGTTTATTGATAATTAAATAAGTATAACCTACTTATTTAATTATAAAAATAATAAACGAAAACTTTGTCTTATTTTTCTTGTCAAATATTTAGAAAAAAAAACTTACATTAACTATAAATATTAAAATGTCGCTGAGGTGAAAGTATAAGTACCGATTGAATATTTTTTAAGTAAAGCCTTTTTCACAAACACTGAGAAACAGCCTAATAAATGAATATTATATTCTTAAAATCTACACTTAAAGAATCACATTTTTTATTAAACAAGCTGTATTGTATATCTGTCATAATATTTTAACATCCACTAAGTAAATATAAAACACTTTTGTTTTTAGATTTCACTGAACGCCGTCTATAACTGGCAATAATTCGGCACGACTGAGTAAAGGACGTATGTAAGAAATTGATACACTTTCCTGTTAATCCAAAGTAATGCGTACAAGTATGAGCATTAGGAGCCAATTTACCGAAAACCAAGTCAACATATGGAATAGACGGATTAAACTCGTTTTTAGAATAGATAGCAAAAAACTAACATTACGTCGAAATATATATTAACACTAGTGGCGGTAGCACTTGAAACACAGTTGCAACAAAAGTTGCTGCCAATAATATGATTATATTTATTAAAAAATTGTATTATCAATTTACTTAGTTAATACAGCCATAATACTAGAACTATAATAATATGAAAAAAAATGCAAGCTTGTAAAACTTCTAAATTAAAACTAACGTCATATGCACCAAGATCGGGATGCGATAATCACACACGCAATAGACGCGTAATTTAGCGGCTCACGCGTGCCGACCGTCCGGCGAGATTCTCAACTGTTTTATTTTAGAGCTGGCTCTACACTTCGGCCTTGAACATATTGCAAAGGTGTACGTATGTAGGCAGTACATTACTCAAGCTTGATGAGCAATCGACAATGTCGTTCATTGACTGTGCCGACACAAATTATACTAATTACCAAACATTAGACCTGTGATATGCGCAAATTCATTTCACAGTTCATTGTTTATATATTTCAGAATTATACTTATACATATTATGGGCTCACTAATGAAAAAAACAAAAATTAACAGCAGTCATATGAACTTTTTATATAAGCACATTTATGTCACTTTACAATGTCAATATTAAGCTTTTTCAATAACTTCTTATTTCAATAAAGGTGTCAATTACCGAAGGTTTTCACTTTTCACTCTGAGAAATATGAGATGTAATTTTAGTTACTTGATATTGAGTAGGAATGACCAGCCCCACCTTCTGGTGCTGGGGTATCAGTACGTTCAACAACTTTGAGACACGTTGTATTTATTTTGTCAACGTATTTAAATAACTAGGATAAAATCAGATGGCTGGATGGATATTATGAAATTTATAACTATAGATAATGTAAAAAATATATTGTTGCCAGGAAGAGATCGCTACTTCAGTGATAAGGTCGTCCATTGTACAAGTAAGCTTTGTTTTGTATTCTGTGTTTTCGTTTCTTTTTAAGTTTTTATTTGACTATACAATAACGAGATTTTTCATTAAAATATACTTGGACTTTTGTTTCATGGTGAGAGTTTGAGAGCTCGTCGCAATAATTCATATAACATCATAAACTAAATAAATACAGACACATACATTATATGTTTACAGTGTCTACCACACTAGGGTGCCTTGAGAAACAAGCTATTAAATCGGATACGCATAGTATTGTTCCGATTATATTGACCTGCTACCTGTTAGACAATTTTTATGCACTGCTATTTAATAACAGTCCGTTAATGAGTTATGTGGCGAAATCTTTACCATTTACCAAATAAATAATAGATATAGACATATAAAAAAATGCACCTCCAAAGTGTGCGAATAACACTTTAAAAAATATTAAAAAAATAATAGATATAATTTACGTAAAATTTTACAAAATATTGTTCTTTAAATACATGCTAACTTTTATCTATATTAAGTACTTGTGAAATTTCTTAAAGGAAAACCATTATTTAATTATTCGTTTACAACTAGTAAACTACCTAGTTAGATCAGTTTTCTAGTTTTCTAACAATGTTATTTATATACTTTTTTTTAAATAAACAGGGAGGGTACTTACTCTTTTCGTCTCAGCCTATTATAGAATAAAAGCAATAATGGAAAGATATATTGTAATTATCCTATATATGTATGTATACACATTTACCACATAATAAATTAACTAATATCTAAAAATGTTCTTGTAGTAAATAGTGTAGTGCTTTCACTTTTTTATTTTATCAATATGATAGATATATCACTAAGTTTCTTATATGTTTGCAAAAAATAAATTGAAAAATTGAGCAATATTATTCAGCTAGAGCTAACGTCAGTATGATTTACAGTACCATTTTTTTTACCACGCTTATTTTCCTAATATTTAATCAATACACATAGGATTTATATTGTAAAAACAATAAATAAACTATTCCACTATATTTAGTATTTATTGTAGTAATATTATGCACATTAATAAAACAACTCCATCCCGATAAAGAATTTGAAATTATGTGATATATATCACGTAGATACCTTGCTAGTATCATACATATAATGAAAGATAAACAGTTTAATTACAACAGCGGTGTTGTGACCGATATTTCTTATCACTGACGATACCTTGAAAGAACACTCCTTCATTTCCTAAGATATAATAAACAAAATGGATCAAGATGACTACAATAAAACGGCGCTTCTATTATTTGTATGACAATGGTATTCTATGGAAAAATATTGAGATGGTGTAAGTTTCAAATATTATACAAAAATAAAATTATGTTGTAAAAAAAACACGAGAGTACGGACTTTAGTAATCAAATGATTACACACAATTCATGATAATTTCTTCAGATAAGAGCATTGCAATCTCCTTCTTTGTACGTAACTTGACAATTGACAATGCGTGAATTAAATCAATAAAGGCCTAATAACCTGCATCGCAACGTCTCTAACCATACATATAATACCGGTCGAGTGCCCACTATCATTGGCAATTGCTACAATCGTGTCCGCTGACTCGGGTGAGCGAGCAAATATCACACCAGTTGTAGCCAGTCCATCTAGCATCGCACTCATCCCAACGTTCAGACAATTTTAGTTAACGCAGCAGTACTCTTTGTTTTCAATATGCAAACAGACCAACATTATCTTATCATTTGACATTAGCCGAAGCAACACGTTACTGTTTACACGTCTTGTGAAACGACCGCTGTCATGTGCAGCTTCTATTTTAAATAAGTTAGTGAGTGAGATATGCATAGAGTATAGCTTATAAATAACAGCTATTTCCCGATAATTACGGCCATGTCTGAAAGCTCCCATGACCTTCGTGAGCTTGAAAAATTAAGGTGTGTTTATTTAAGTTGCGGGTTACTATATATGCACCATTGATAAAAAAATTAAGTACAATTTTATACGAGTGCATATTGCTCTCTTATCATAATTTATTTCTACATCGATAAGTTACTAAGTGCTTGCTGTATCGTTATTTCAGATCTACAAATTTGCCGTCTCAAACAAAATGTCGAAATTCAGCTTCCCCGGATGTGTCTCACGAATGGCGATTGATCTTAGAACCTGCTCTCGTCGGTGCCATGATGGCCATAAACTTAGGACAGACATCGTTGCAAAATTTTTATTTACGCACAGCTTGTCACGTAGACTTGAACTTCTCACTTGATATTTGCGACAAAGGTGTTGGTGAAGAATTCAGAATTGCTGAGGTAAATAAATTTTATTAACATTCAACGGTAAAGTATATATATATATATATATATATATATATATATATATGACCGGATCCGGATGCGGAAACGTAGTGGTGTTTGAATAACATAATTGAATGTAAGTAAAGCGAGTAAGGACATTTGATTATCAGTTTTAAAAAATAAATATATAAAACCGACAAATTTATAAAAACGGAAAGTGCTCGTTTTTACATTATCTAATAATCTTTACATATATTTGCATATTTTTTTACATATGATTATTAATTTAATATTTTTTAATAAGCATACATTTTGTTACATAACCATGTTTTCCCTTATATTGGAAATAATCTTTAATAAGACGCAGTAATTCATAAAAATTTAAATCTTTTATTAATTAATAATAATTGATTAATTAAAAAGATTTAAAGGATAAAAATATTAAAATTATCAATAATTTTTAAGAATTAAACTTACACCACTTGAATTTTCAATATTATGGTTTTCAGGGCAAAAGTCAAGAAGTAGTCTCATCTATAAATGTCAGCCGTAGTTTTGTGGGCTTGGTTCTCTCTACAATAATTTTATTATTTGTTGGGCCTTGGAGCGACTACAGTGGACGAAGGAAGCCGTTACTCATTTTACCATTGGTGGGAATGTGTGTTATGACAATGGGAGTTTTACTGATGCTTACATTTCCCGGTGCTAATACATTGCAAGTACTTTACACTGTGCAAATACCTATATCATTAGGAGGCAATTTCGGACTATTATTAGCAGCGTCCTTTAGTTATATAGGCGATGTAAGTATAAAAAATACACTCATACATTTAATTATTTTATTAGAACGTCGTATCTATGCGTTCCTCGCCTCACCTGTCACAACAAATATGACACAATTTGATCGCTCTCCTCATGTTAGAAAATTATGCCTAGATTTCGAAGAAGAATACTGTAGAATTATTCCTTATGCCTGTTAAAATATTTTTTTTAAAACGTAAAAAGTGTAAAAAGATATGAGCAGGTTATAATTATCTACACAATCCTTACCTGTTTATTTACCTGCAAACGTTATCTGATTTATGGCAAATCAATTTTGTTTGTGTTGATTTTCGGCAAATTATAATGCATTTTAATACATGAAATTAGTAAATGTTTTTATTTTCCGGCTATGTCAAAGTGCTGAGCACATATCGCTGATACAATGATATCAGGCTGAATATGATAGTAGATAAGTCACAACTCATAAGATAGCAATGGTGTTTCGAGTTATATAATTTTTTTAATACGCGTGTAGTTTGTTTGAAATAACGATATTTTACAATTTCTTACGTTGCCTAAGCAACGTGTATGTAATTTTCTAGACTTGCGTCTTTACAGACGTGTATGTCATAGATATGGCAGTCGCAGTAGTAATTGTTTTATTTATATATGTATTTCTAATGCATTATTGTAAGAAATGTTGACTTTTTGCACTACTTCTGCATAATTTTGTAAAAGCAGTGCAAAGTTTTACCTTTACGTGTTAATATAATGATTTTAACAACTACTTATATAATATTTCATTTAAAATGTTTACGGTTTTTATAACAAGTTTATGATATTTTAGCTAAATATTTTATATTATGATTATGATAGAGATTTTATATTATATTATGATAGAGAGTAATTTACAAAATATTAAGAAACGTATGTTTTTATGACTTATGTTTGTGGCTGCTTGTGAGACAATCTTGACTTGCTTTTTCCACGTGATGAGCCAAAAGTCGGTAGGCATTGAATGTTATCAATTAGATGCATTATCCAGCGCAAAAAAAGTATTTGTGGTTGATTATATCACATGAAGCTTTTAACAGTTCTATGTATTAAGAGAAAACAAATATATAATATTTCAAATTCTAAATAAATAAAAAACGAAAATTGAGATGGTATTATTAAAAAAAATTTAAAGGTAACTTTTAAAGGCCATACCGACGCAGTGGAACAACCACTATGTATGGTTTTATTTTAAATTTATCTAACAAGACAAAGCGCGGCGTTAAGTTCTGCCACTCAAGACACCATGTCTTGAATTCGAGCAGAAATTAGACCAAGTTAATTGACACTATGTTTTCTCAGAATACCCTGATATACCGTAAAAGTAAAAAAAAGAATTTCAAAATAATTATATTTATTCGTTTTAATTTATTTGAACTTCAGTTATGCCACGCGACTAGCCGTGACGTTACCCGTACAATGGGGACACATCGCGCCGCCATTCAGATAGCTCACGTGGTCGGCTCCGTTAGCGGACCCCAGCTATATCGCCACCTTGGATTCTACGGTGTGTTTCCACTTGTTTTATTTCTACAGGTACAATATATTATTATTAGATTAATATACATAATAGTCGGATAGTCGGTTGGTTATCTCTATATATAAAAGCGGAAAGAAATATTGAAAACTGCTTGACATACAAAGATGAAATTGGTTGGGAGGTAGTTTATAGTTAGCACACGTCCCCTAAGAAAGGATTGTGCAACAGGACCAAATTAAGGATCTAAGGATTCTCCCAATTTAGTATGACAATGAAATGTTTTTTGCTTCAAACTTGAAATTTAGCAGACAGGTTGTCATTATTACCGGTTCGAAGTCGGGTGTGACATCTACTTTAATATACAAAAATCATTTTATGAAATTTATATTTCGTACATAAATGTTAAATAAAGTGTCGCCTTGACTCACCTGTCATTTTAATATTATGATATTAAATTAGATTTATACACAGCACCTAACCTCCATATTTTTTTTTAACTTTTTCATACTGTATGCCTAACATTTTTTAAGAAGAATATTTAGAAAAAAAATCATTTGATCTCATCATTTAAATAACAACAAATTACTTATTTAAATAACAATATTGGCATTTTTTTTCGATTTTAGGTGGCTTCGCTCATCTACGTAATAATAATGGTAAAAGATGTGAATGTGAATCGAGACAATAAAGTGTCGGTATTGAATTGGAGATTACCATTAAACGCAGTACAGTGTTTGGTGCGGAAGCGAGAAGGATATAAAAGAATAATTATATTTCTTATGCTATTTGTCGGTCTTGGAGACCGAGTTCTGTTATCAGGTGAATATTAGTTTTGCCTTATATTTTTATTTTAATTGATTTGTAAAGAATAAAAAACTATTGATAGAAAAAATTATGTAAGATTTTTCACGTATTTTGTTTTTCAATGCAAGTACATAAGTACCTGTACATACAATTATTCTAACTAATACTTGGTTACAAGAAGATTAAGAAAATTGAAATAATTAAAACTTAAATATCGTTAACTTAAAAAAAATACACACAATACACAACTTAAATTAGCTTTCAAGGCCCAGTAGGGGCCTAGAAGTAGTACTAAGAAGTATCGGATGAGAAGAAAGAGGAAGTATCGTTTGAAAGGATTCCGGGAATTTCCTTCGGGATTACGAAAGAAACTAAAGAAATTGAATTGGAACTAATAAAAGGTCCATGCAAACAAAAACAAGTGCGACAACTAGTAGAAATCATAAAATAATTGGTAGGCACGTACATATTCGCACACCAACGTAGTATGTACGTGCTTAATTTGAAATATTAAGTACATTCATATAGGATCTCTTTGTATACCGCGTTTGCGGTTTGACTTTGCACGAAAGCACTTTGAGAGCGACCAAAAAAGCTACGAAGAACTGAATACGAGACTCCGAATTTTTTACACATTCTGGAATACTAATTCATACAACATATTAAGAGAAGCCTAAAAATAAAATGCCTCAATTCAAAAGCGACGAACGAACGTTCGAGATATATTCCGTAGAATTTTCAGAAATGCTCAATGAAGTTGCATTTTTGTAACTTCAGAAATGACGGTCCTCCACATAAACTATTAAATTTGCTAAACATAAAATTAAATATGAACTTTAAAAATGATGGATTTCATACAAACTTCGTAACCCTTATAACTTTAAAGGATACATTTCTAAAAAATGTACAGAAATTAATCCGTATATTCGATGCAAAGTCCAATTCCGATACTTTCAATAGTTTTGGACGTGATTATCGTACACAAAAAACTACTTTGTCTTCAGATATGTAGATAGATTACTACAATAAGTCACGTTTAGTTATGTAATATTAAAAATTATACATACATTTTCAAGAAGACAATGCTTAATGTCTCGTGTATAGGCCTTGCCTCGTATAACAAACATTATACTGCTGTATAATGTTCGTTATACGTGGCAAGACCTACAGTATACAGTAATATATGTTTAATCTGACGCAGAAGACAGGATTCTGTCTGTCTGCTTAGTTATATTTGCTTTACTAACTGTTCTCTACATCAAAGTACCACAACGGAGTTCAAATGTTCAAATTAAGTTCAAATTTAATGTTTTGTGCACATCATTGCTTTTTATTATGTTAGAAAGTTTTTTGTTATGTTAATTTATAAAAATATTCAATGGTTTTATAGTATTGTGTTATATATTAGAATACTTATGTAATCGTTTCTTTGCGATAATAACGTTACATCTCGTTAAAATAGTTTTTCTATTTTGCTTCATATTTGAGGCCACAGTCTTGGGTTTCGTTCATTACAAACACGGTATTTTTCAATTTTTCCACCGTGGTTTTAAATATCAAGTAATGAGGGGAAACAATTTTGAGATGGCAAGTTTTCATTGCACAGAAACGTAATCTGAAGCGAAATCTAAAACGTAAGATATAAATAATATGATGAAATAAAAACTGAGACACGCTCCTAAATATATATTTACAAATAGGTACTCACACAAAAATGTCACATTTTTGGCAAAGTTACAAAACAGAAGATGTTATTAAAACGCATTTAGGAACGACATACTCGTACCTCATACATATGTATGTTTACAAAGAAATTTTACAGTATATAATGTTCACTTAATATTGGAATGCTCCATTTATTTCGGTCAAAATATTTATGTAACATAAAATGATTAAAAATATGGCCGGCAAGTAGCGTACTATGCAATATAATAAATAGAAACAAGTGAATGTATCTTTATGTGTCCTACATTTACGCATTCCAAAAATATTTTGATTTTCAGAGCTTGAGCCGGCATTTAATAATTTAAAATTTTGCTTCGCCATCGTAGTTATAACATGATAAAAAAAATCACAATTATTATTTTAATTATAAACTTTTTCTATGGAAATGAGTGATTACATATCCGGATTTACTAACTGATTGATTCATCATCCTTAAAGAGAAATGATTAAAAATTTTGGTCAGTATGGCTATTTTAATAAGACATCCCCGAAACAAGAACGTCTGGAAATTCTACTCGTAAGAGGTTGAAATTTGTGTTGTATGAAAGTCCGACAATATTGAAGTTAAAAGCATTGATTTAAAACTAAGCACTTATTTTAGCTTTTCTTAAAACCTTACCATAGTATCTAATAAAATAATAATTGAAAATAAACACGTATTCCAGTATTTGTGGAAATTGTACGCCTAAGAAAATGTTAAACATAAGGCGGTAGCAGTTTTGCTAGATAATCGATGACAACGGGTGTTGAATATAAATGGCAAGAGTCATAAAGTCACGCAAACGAAGTTGCGGAAATCAGCTAGTGCTATAATAAAAAGTATGCAGTTACTTATCCACGTGACAAGATCTAAGAAAAAAATATGTTCCATTTATTTGTTTTACGTAAATATGTCAATATAGAAATAAATTGCTCAGATAAAATATTAACTTGTATAGAGTGAATGATACAAATAATTGGAACGAGCACTCGCGAAATACACATTCGTGAAAAAAACTCCTCTACAGTCTTTCGGTTACTCACATTATATTTTATAAATAATTGAAATTATTACTAACAAGTACGTATTTTATTTTTGTTACAGCGGAGGTCTTACTAGCGTACATGTTCTATAGATACAAGTTCCAATGGGACGATGTCTTATTTGGATCTTTTCTTGCATACCGAAATACTATTAGTTTTATTGGTAAGTACTTAACATTTTAAATATTTCATAAAATAATAAAAAAAACTTTAAATTGATTTTTTTTAGTGGTTTTAAATCAAATTTAATAAATATTACTCGTCTATACTCCACTATCACAAAATAATAAATAACTAAAAGAAATAATAGTTATTAAGAAAATATTCAGAACAAAATTAATTCTAATAAAATAAACATAGAGGTTAGAAATAAACGAAGAGGTCGTTTGATGCCATTAAGAAATCGTAGAGTTATAAAACATTTTTTTCTTAATAAATATTAAGAAATTATTCCAACCCCATACTTGTTGAACCATATACGTTTTATATGTTCTTCGTCACGTGATCTTTCTACGTTTTATTTGCCCAAAGCTAGAACTAAATATGCGCCTAATTATTTTGTCCATAGTTCGCATATTTTTGACAATATTGACAGATGTTGTCTGTTGGCTGCAATTATTAACTCTATGATCTAATTATGTCTAATATTTTATTAGTTTATTATTTTTATTTGTCATAATAATTATTTTGTAATGGACGTCCATTGCAATTTTATATTTAATATTTAATCATGATGTATGGAGACTGAATTCGTTTGTGTTATTTTTTGTTTTTTGTTCTGTGTGTTAAATTTCTCGGATCTGTTTTAATTTCTAATAAATAAACAAATACCAGTAACAAAATAAGATTAATGTTGCCAATTCAACCTCCATTGTCAATAACTCCAATAGTTTCAAAAACTGTTACACAACAAAGTTTATTTGTAAAATACTTAAAAAAAACACTAACTAACACTACATCTGACAATGTAATGATAACAGCACAAGTGGGATCTCTGTAAATAAAAAAAATCTACCATCTTATTTTAAGTTGAGCATATTAATGATAGTGTGTAATATCGTTATATTTAATGTTCTGAAGCTTTTTATTTATTGGCAATTCTTGTAAATGCAAAAAGTGTTATTAATATCCAAATTTAAATTAATTTATAATATGATAAGTAATAGATAATACAATATATTGTTAAAAAATACATTTTAATGACATTTAGTCTTAAAAATAACGACAATATTTTGGCTTATGTATTTAAACTTACATATTCTTAATTAACTTAATCTACAGGTACCATTATAATTCTTAATTTACTTAAGCGAAAGTTGCAGCTAAGTGATGAAATAGTGGGAGTACTAAGTTGTGTTTCGTATATGTTCGCGACGTCGTCCTTAATCTCCGCCAGCACTACGCTCATCGTATTCTGTAGTAAGTTTGTCTTTTATGTACTTTAAAAACAAACATTTCACTTTGTGTATAACTAATTTAACAGTTGATTCAAAATTACAATTAAGAACATATATTTCGAATACGTACAACGCATGAAGGTGAACGTGTGAACGCATGGCTTAGCGGTCAGAGCGCTCGAACGGTTTTCAAGTGGCGCGGGTTCAAATCCCGCAGCGTTAAAATTATATACGTTTTCTAAATATTTGTTTTTCAATTTCCTAAGTCTGTGCGTTAAAAAGAATGTTAATAAAATTACAGATAAGAGTTTAATAATTAGATTAATTAATAAGATGATTTTTCTAATAATTGAGGCCATTGTGGCGCAGTGGATATCGTCTGACTGTAAAAATGGTTGGTTATGAGTTCTGAAAACGGGGAACGGACTTCTTAAATATGATAATTTTTCGAAAGATGGAACCCATAACCATCTTGTCAACAGTATAGTCAATGATTCTGTAGTTCTTTTTGGCTAGAAATTATTACGTCAAAAGAAAATCAAATAATGTTTTCAAAAAATCTTCTCGTAAACATTCTACCTACTAAATTCGTTATTTCTTACGGTGTGTTGTATTTAGTTTCGGCTTTAATTTATTTAATTTATATGTAAATTAAAAGCGATTTAAATACACATATTAACTTACATACAAATTCTCAAGTCAAATGTACAATGAAATAAATGTTGTTTCAGTTCCGATCATCGGGATCATATCTCAGGGCTCACAAGTAGTACAGAGGCCATTGCTGAATAAACAAATATTGCCTACAGAACAAGGTACATACAAAAATTATATTATTTTTTTAGCTTCGTTCTTTATCCCGCATAGGAACTATAGGCGGTGAGAATCCTGTATTAAGATTTTCCACTTTACTCCCGAATTCGAGATGTAATGGGGTAGTCTTTCCAGACTGGAGATATTAACAGTAATTTAAATGGGACTGAACCCACAACCGTCATGTTTACAGTCTGGCGCTGTTATAATATTTGATTCTAGCTATATTGCACATTAAACAGGATGCGTAATCCTTGACAGTTTATGTGGGCCGTCTCTATACATGACACATAAAGCCACGAGTAAAAGTATTATGCATCCTATTAAACAGTTTGTTTGAAGGTGATGTAAATAAAATATTTTTATTACAAAATTTAAAAATTATAAATGTACTATTTTATATTTAAAATAATTTAAAAAATATCACCCCTAAAGGCGTGAAAAATTATTTAAAATCTAGTATGACAGTTTCAATTACAATATAACGATATTAATAACACACGAGTACGTGTATCCTCACTAAAAAGTTTGGAAAATACGAGTTAATTCGACGCGAGCATAGCCGCGGACAAAATGCAGTAACTAATATTATTACACAACATACATTAATTGAATGACTAATTTACATATTTGCATATTTATATGCTTTACTCTTTGATATGCAATCATCAAAAACATTTTGATGAATACACATTTGAGAAATAACTGACATAACTGACATAATTGACAAATTAGTGCATCTAGTAGTATTTAAAGATCTCCATAGAAATTTAAAAAGAGAATATAATAGTCTTAAACAATATTACATTAATCCAATATGTGTAATCAACACACGCCAGTTCCTCTCTTGCTTTGTCTGATAGGCGGGAAAAAGAGAGAAGCTGCTTTCCTTTAAATAAAAAAAAATGTAAATGTGATAGTCATTACTCATTATCATATGGCCTAATTAATGGTGCGCCAGTCTAACAGTCTTGACATTGCCCTATACATAATAGATAAAATCATTATTTAATCATTATCATTTAATGAAGGTTCCTACGTTGTCATGGAAATTAAATAAATAAATATTTTATTTTTAGCAATCTTTTACAAGCGTCATCCATCATCTATCTACCTTTCTAATTGTGCAATGTAAAATCATCTTGCAAAGTTTTTGACTTACTTCTCGCCGTCTGATGGGATTTTGCGAAAACTTACACAAGTGTCCGAATTCGATGATAATCTCAATATTTTCATAACATGAACATGAAAAACGAATATTTAGAAAACGGATAAAAATTTGAACCCCTTTGCGCCCCTTGAACGGTTTTCAAGAGGTGCGTGTTCAAATCCCGCTGCGTTCAAATTTTTATACTTTATCTAAATATGTTTTTCAATTTCCTAAGTGTGTGAATAACACTTTAATAACAATATTAAAAAAAAACATTAACATGCATGAATAACTTAAACAAATGCCAGGGCGGGCGACTAAGATACAAAGTCCTAAAAATAAAAACCATGTTTTTTTAGCTTATTAATATATTTTTTGCAGTCAGAGTTTATGATTCTAATCAACACACTCCGTTCTTCACTTTCCACCGAAGTTCGAGATATTTCTTGTTGTGGCGGAACTCAGCCTTACGCTTTGTTTTGTATCAGAGCAAAGAAATTAAAATAATTTAAACATTCAATTCCAGCTTCGTAATATATAAATTAAGAAAACTAAACGGCTTTCGTCACCGATATTTTTGTTTCGTTGACTTATCTTTAATTGCCAACACCATTTATATCTCAAACATCTGCAATTATTAAACACACAATGTATTCTACTTACAGTATTAATTTTGATAGTAATCAAAATTGAGCCTCAATTGCCACCAAGTAGAAACTTTGCAGAAAAAACATTATGTATGTGATAAGTACATTATACCTACATTTTATAAAATACATTTAAGTTTTCTTTTATATTACATATTACACGTATGTCATAATTTTTAATTTTATCTTTTAAAACCAACTTTCCTCTTTTATTTTTTATTTTTGTCCACATCATTAAGCTGTTTTTTTACTATACTCATAGTAGGGTAAGTAGAAAGACGCTACTGCTAAGTGACTCCGTTCTCCACTCATTGTCCAATTTATATTAAATATACGAGTAAACCTCTTCGAGTCGATCGAGTGGGGATCGAACCCACAAACCACTCGCAGAAAGCGTTAAGCTATACATTTTGAAATCACAAGTATACCTGTTGAGGCAACAAACTCTCACCCCAATCGCACATACCGTTTCGTTACCGTCGCGGGTAAAAAAAGACGCGCATCCTGGTTGTAGTAGATACTTTATACAAAAATGTTTGTCAAACATGTTACTGGGTATATCTTATTTATTATATTGGGTATTTAAATTCTAAATTCAAATTTAAAAAAACAACAAATGTTTATTATCGTTTTTCATACAATTATACAATAAAAATAAAACAAGTATAATAAAAAAAAAATGACTAATACATAAGAAGAAAACGGTAAAAGGAATGAGGCTCAGCGTATGCTGTGAGACTTGTCGTCTAAAGCGCTGTTTTTCGCATCAACTTTATCCTTATAGTGTTAATAAAATACAGATACACTAGATTCTAGATAAAATAATTTGAAATATTTTTATGACTCATCTAATATTAGCTGTAATCACTTACTAAAACAACGTTACTTTAAAACGTAAAAATAGACCATAATTATAATACGATTGCAAATACAGATTAAAAATATTGATCAATAAAGTTTAGGGAAAGGAAATCGTCAATATTTATAAATTGCCTTATTATATCTTAAAAAATTGTAGCTAGTGTGTTGTGAAATAAATAATAAAGAAATAATTATAATAGAGAAATATTATAATCTCATATCAACGAATGATGACGTGACACCTGTTGTAGGCTCGGCTGCTATGATTAATTAATAAAGGTACCTTTATTATTTAAATCGATTAAATATAGAGGACAGTTGATACTTATTTCGATTTTGATGTAACTAATTAACGTGATAATGAATTATCTAGTCTAGCCGAGTTTATTTAGATACTCATCAAGTATATTGAAACTGTGTTTTTATTAATAATCAGATTGCATGGTCGATCTTTGTCTGTCACCGTTAATGGCTTATTTATTATTTATTTAAAATACATATACATTTATGAAAATACACAAAAGGGGAATACAATTGTGGTGTAAAGGTGGCCTATCATCACAAATTATATTTTCTAGGCAAGTGTTTACGGGTCACCTGTAAAATTAAGGTGTACATTTATAACATTTTAAAGTGTTACTCCCACACTTAGGAAATTAAAGAATATTTTTAAGAAAACGTAAAAAAATTTGAACGCAGCGGAATTCGAACCCGCGCCTTTTGGAAACAGTCTAAGCCATGTGTTCTACATCCGGCTACGACAAAATTATTTTACAAGTTATTTTTGTTGTTAGCATCTCTATTGAGAGGTTATTACAAGTTTCTGGTATCGAAAGATTATGCTACGAACATTACTGTTGCATGTTTTTCAATTTAGGCGTATCCAATGAGAAATTCTTCCCTAAAAATAAGCTTTTTAAATTATGATGTAATACTACAAAGTGTAATTATTAAATAACCAACCTTAAGTAGACAGGGTTTGTTACAAGTAACGGTATTACAGACATTTTTTTTATCATTGTTATGAATTAGGCATAAGAGATAATTGACGTACTCAATATATCCTACTACAACTGTTTAGTTAATTAAGTACATAATAAGTATATTTTGAAGTTGAAATATAATAATAAGTTTAAGCGTTACTATCGAATTCTATTTTAATTTAACTTTTCATTAAATCTACTTACAAATGCATTTCTGTTTCAGGTAAAATTTATGGTATTCTAGGTGCTCTAGAATGCGCTACGCAAGCTCTTTCATCACCGCTCTATTCATTCTTGTATGCAAAAACAGTGTCGATATTTTCCGACGCATGGCTCGTACCCGGCATAGTTTTGGCCTTATTGCAACTTCTTTCATACTTAATAACTAAAAGATTGCAAAATATAAGACCAGATGATAGTCTACAAGAAGAAAAAAATATACAACTACAGGAAATTAGTAATAAACAAATTGAAGAGACCAAAGAATTAGATCTAATTGTGAAAGATGTGAAAAGCGTGGACACAAAAAATGCTTTACAGTAAAACGCATTAATGACAATAACCATTGTAAGTTATAATCATAGTAAGTATTATATAAATATGATTAAAATATATGTTTTTATATTACCGCCTTTTATTATTTCCGCCTTTTAGCATTATTTGAAATAACGTGGAGAAATTAAAATAAGTGGGCCAAATTTCATACCCCGTCCGCATAAGTTTCGTAAAATGGTGTTTTCGTTATTTATTTCTTCACGTATCAATAAGCCTTATGATACTATGATTGTTTACCGTTTCGTCGATTTTATTAAATGTGTGGTATTGGCATACATCGTCCACGTACCACTCATATGTCCAATGACCTCAAATGACGATCGGAGGATTTAAAAAAAAGAATATGGACTTGTTCATAGCAATAAAAATATTGCACTGCACTATACTGAAATAGGGAGTTTGTAAAAGCGAATTCCCTGTTTTGGTAGTGTAGTACGTAGTATAGGAACAAAATATTATAATAAATGTTTA
Source organism: Podotricha telesiphe (assembly GCA_038994665.1). Lineage (NCBI taxonomy): Eukaryota > Metazoa > Arthropoda > Insecta > Lepidoptera > Nymphalidae > Podotricha > Podotricha telesiphe. The sequence continues at coordinate 102,462 of JAOYRR010000092.1, forward strand.
CAAAATGTTTTTTTCCATTTATTTTTACACATTATAATTTACTTACTTATAACATATTCTCATAAAATATCAAAAATAATTGTACAAAATATGTATATCTTAATCAAGACGTACATTAATTAAATTTTATGATAAAAACAAAGTCCTTTTTGCCTTTAATTCATCTGAAATGTAAATCTGACATACAATATAATAAGAAATTAACCATATTTAGTGGCACTTGCCAGTATATGCCAAACACATGTGATATTATATATATTTTAGTAATTTATGTATTTCTAATGCTTCACAATGAAAGATATTGGATGTGTGGCCATAAATACTGTTATAATTATAAATAAACAAAGTATTAAAATATTATAATGGAGTGTTGTGATAAAGAGAATCAAAACGCTCTATGGTGGCAAATACAATTTTTAAAAGTCCTCCATACTCTTGGTATTAGTCAAATGTTTGTGTACCGGGCTATTGATAGGTTCTAAGATAGAACGACGAAATCTCATCTGTTTGTGACACAAAAAGATACACAATATTCTAACAAACAAAATGACCGTATTTATGCTGAAAGCTCTAAAGAAGCTACCCAATCTGTCAACAGAATACAACGTGGTCATTATCCGATTTCAATTATGATTTGGTGGAGTGTTAGCTATGAAGGAGTGATTAAGCCATATTTTGTGTGAAAAAGATATCAAAACGAGTGTATCAAAGGTAAAAAAGTGTAAAAAAGTATCAAAACAAATGTATCAAGATACAATTCTCGAGAAGGTAGTTAAGCCCCTTAAAACACCAAGTTCAATAACCAATAATGGTCTTTTCAGTGATACTCGGCGCCGGGTCATAAAGCTCGATCCACCCAATCTTGGCTAGAAACGAACGTTTTGGACCTTATCAAAGCTGAAGACTTAATATATACACAAATGCGTAATACCGCTGATTGCCAAGCTATGTAATTTTCTCCCTACAAGGCTTATAATTTGTATACCTTTGATGTTTTGATTTACTGAACTGAATATTATAATATAATATGAATATATATTTATTCATATTATATTATAATATTTAAAAATACATGGCTTTGACTGAATTTGTTCAGCCTATTACCAATCACTGCGGACTGTAGGCTTCCTACATACAGCGCCAACTGTCCTGGTCTTGGGCATAATGTAGCCCCCGTTGCACCATCTTCAAATCATCTGTCCATCGTGCTTGCTCTGTTAGTAAATTGTAAAATTATAATAATAAAATATTATGCAGCTTTGACATATGTAATTAAAACTTTAGTTAAAAACACCTAAATTTTTAAAAATATATTTTTAGAAATATATAGAGAGATAAGGCCACTGTGGGGCTGTCCCTGACTGCAAGCACGATTGGTTGTGATTTCTATCCCCAATCGGAGGAATGATTATATTTAAATTATTTTCATTTCTTTACTGTGGTACAAGACAAAGCGCGGCGGTGAGTTCTGAGACTCAACACGCAGCGTCTCAAATTCAGGCGGAAAGTGTAGAACGGACTGTCTTAGAAGGTTAGGTTCTCTCTGCCTACCCTGCTATGCGGAAAACTGTGTGAAGCTGCAAAAAATATAAATAGATTTAAGTATAGCATTGTGCAACATTAGGATTGATAAATAATCAAGATTACAATCAAGATTAGTTAGTCATATTAATTAGTTCATATTGCAAAATAAGGGAAGATAACAACAAACAGTTGACAAATTTAAGAGATTACCAAAATAATTTTATAATTAAATCCATTCTTACCAAATCTAATTAATATTCTTAGAAATCATAAAAATTATCGGTTACTATAAAGTTTATGTATATTTGCACATAAGTTATATTTATTATGATTAAAATGAATCATGTTTATCATTATTTTAAGAAAACGTAAAAAAATTAAAGGTAACGGGGCTCTAACCCGCGCCTCATGGAAACCGTCCAAGCGTTTTAGTCACCAAACAATACGTTCAATCCATCGATGTCGAAATTCCTCCACATTTTTTTATTATACAACTTATTTCTGTTGTTAGCGTCTCTGTAGAGTACAAACGTGTAAGTTATTTTTATTATTCTAAGAGGTGAATAACACTTTAAAAATATTAATCATAGTTTTACATAATATTCAATAGGATGAGATTATTGACTTTATCACGAATGAAATACGTGTCGAAGTTTCATAACAGGCACAGCAGATATATCTAACCTTTACAATAAGACATTGTTTATCTTTATGATTTTAAATATATGGATTTATAGAAAACACTACAGCGCAGCGTGTGTACCTTACAGAACTAAGCATTTTTATAGCACTATAAACTTTGATATTCGATTATCATATATTTTGTTTCTGCTAGGATAGCAAACGAATGTTGACAATTGATAATATATTTATAAATAAATATATTATAATATATATATATATATATATAATAAGTAAGCAATAAATATTTTTATAAAAGTAACAAATAACTAATAAAAATTATTCAGATTGAAATATATTCTCGGCCACAGCAACTATTTTTTTCTTTTGCTGGGAAATGTAGTTTACGTAGACTATCCGTGCGCAAGGCAGGCAGAACTACCCTACGGACGGATGATACTGTGGGACTAACTGATGAGCCCGATACTGTCCACTCAAACCTCTAACCCTTTCCATTTCCTCATTAGACGTCGCAGGTTCAGCTTCAGTTCAGCAGGCTTGCTACTACGACGCCTCGGTGGACGGCCTGTCTATTGCGGGCCACCGTCGCTTTCAGGACACACCGGGTTTTTTTATTCAGAGCACCCGCAGTCTCGTTTACTTGCAGGAGGATCACACTGATCCTTCCGCAGAAGGTCCTCTACAGTAGAGGGAGTAGGTGAAGCAAATAGACATATTCTTTTTAAATCATAGATTTATATTCTAGTACTGTTCGTTTTTACATACCGTAAATTGCGTCTTCGTAATGACATTCAATGTACAGACACAACTTTACTGTTTTATTATAGTATTATATGTTTTAGCACAAAAAAAATATCACTAATTAACCTACTTGCTTAAGAACCTAAAGTAACTTTACGTATAATTAATTTTAAGATTTATATTTTGTTAACATTTTTTTAAAGTGTTTGCATCCACACTAAGGAAATTGAAGAAGACATATTTAGAAAACGTATAAAAATTTGAACGCAGCGGGATTTGAACCCGCGAACGGTTTTCAAGAGGCGCGGGTTCAAATCCCACTACATTCAAATTTTTATACGTTTTCTAAATATGTCTTTTTTAATTTTAAGATTGTTTAGGTACTAATAAAAAGACTTTATTTATAGTTTCAAATGAATATTAAAACCCATAAGAAAGTACAATAACCAAATTACAGAAAAATATAATGAACTGACCGCATCGTAAGTGTTTATATTTTTTGTACGTGCATGAATAACTTCCCGCTAGTGTAAGTGTAGCTAGAGACATGCCCTCTCTACGCGTCACCGCACGTTTATCTGTACCGCCTCCGCTCATGCCACCTTTCCAGTCTCTAGTTATAAATATACGTATCGGTAATAAAGAACTGGGATTGATCATTTATCGTATTATAATTATTTCGATGTATTTTTTTGTATGTAAATTGTATATTACCTTCATTAAATATATGAAAGCTATATAATTAAAAAAGTATAATTTGGTTAATCCTGGGTATTAACTATATGTATACCAAAATAAATTACAAGAATTTAGCCATTACAAATTTTCATATAAATTGTCATCCTCTATTTCAGCCACTAAGGTTGGTTGGGTTGGTTTTAAAAGAATTGGTAGCCTATGTTTCAATTTGCGTCATCAACAATCTTCCTGAGAAAATTCATCGAAATCAGTGAAGTGGTTAAAAATTTTCATACAAATTTTCATTCCCTATTTCAGCATGGAATAGTTGATTATAGAAAAAAAGTAGCCTATGTTAGACCTTTTTTCATATATATAATTTTTTTTCAACATAATAACCACAATGTGTCAGAAACAGTTATCAGAAACTTGATGCAACTGTAAATTTTAGACAAAAACAAAATTTGTATATAAATATGCGTGATGTCGTCAGTCATGTATTATTTCCTTTACATACAAATCTATTCCTAAATGAAATAAAGATGAATCATCAACCCAATCACGTGTTTCAAGTTTATCTTGACTCGATCTTGGTTATGTTATTATTCGGCTAAAAATAAGTTATCGGCCAGTTCATCGCATTATACACTACTTATTGTTCAGAAAATTGATTGAGAAGGAAATTGGTTATCAGATTAAAAAATCTGATAATAAATCAGTATAAATACACTTGTTGCTGCTGAAGACATTATATGTGTTTGTAAACTGTTGGCTACAAAGTAAACAGAGGTGCACAATTGCAAGTGTTTTTAAAACTCTATATCGTGATTCAAATACATTAAAAGTATAAACGTGGGTATTAACTATTATAGCATATTTATATTTAAATAAATTAAATATATATGTTAAATTAAACTTAACATAAAATAATATAAATATCCTTTCTTTATACAGAATGCAACGACCAGGCTATAATCCAATGATGACCTGCGGACTTCCCAGGAAACTCTCGGTTCCTGCCTCTGGTAACTACGGACCACCTCGCATGAACAACATGGGTCCTTGTTTCGGCCCCGCTAGTACGCCGTACCAGCCGAGTCCATGCTTTATGTCTATGTCGATGTTGAGAACGGCTTATCCGAATCAAATGTCTCAGCCATCCCGCTACGATCCATGCTTCAGGCAATAACTATGAGTAAATCACTGGCATAACAACGGAATCTCGTCTTTTTTAGTTATTTTCTGATATTAACTGTACTTTTCATATACGTATTAATAGAGCGGATTGGTTTTCTATTAAATATTTTAGTGTACGTATAAATATCATCCCTTATTGCACGGTCTATATTTTTGCAATCATTTTTAAGCTATATATCTAAAAGTAGACATTTGGTAGTCTTCAAAAATATTCGAATATAATGCTATTGTGTAACTACCATTAAAATAAATATGAAATAAATGGTTTTTTTATAAATTAAAAATTGTTATTTGTGTTATAACGTAAATGAGAATATAAATTTAAGATTATTTATTTACTAAGTTTTATTATATTGAATTTTGAGAGACATATACAGTGAAATATGTACTAAAAATGATAGATACGGAATGGATATAACATATATAATGCTGCTGCACTGCTGGTAATACAGATAGCGACGTCCCACAATCCTGTATGACAGTATACAATTCAGTGCGGAAACCGGGGCTGTTAAACGCCAGCGACGAATGATTAATACAGTAGTATGGCAAGTGAATCAACTTAGCTGATCGAACCCGCAATGAACACGGCAGTAATTTTGATGGTGAAAATGTGATAGTGAGAATGGGAAAAAATAATTAAAGAAAAATATATGATGTCCTATGATTATGATATACGATGTAACAGAAATTACGTAGCTTCAAGTCTGCCTCAGCCTCCAAAAATATTCTCGTACTGTAAAAGATGTAGAAGGAAAGTAATGTAGACATGAGGATTTCGTAGCAGAAGTTGGTGACAGTGAAAGAGTGATGTCAATACCTTAGTGTTTTACGCTCTTTTCTCATTACCTACTACAAATTCCGATAAGAACGATAGAAATTATCGTAATTCCGATACGAGTGTAGATGTAGGGTAAAAATCACAATTTACAATCAACACGCATAATTACAATTTCAAATTAATTTAGATTGACACATGGTTTATAATTATAGTTGTCACATATATATTTCATTAATTTCACAATCCTGACGTGACTGACACTGTTTGCATCCAATACTAATCTACTTAAAGTAATAATGAAACTGTCTAAGAGAATTAATCAATCGATTATCAATCAAATAATTTCATTTTGTTTGTATGAATACGAGTACACTGGTTCGTATGTAGTTAGGTAGTATTTTAAAACTAACGTCTAATTATTTCTTACATCAGATACATGGTTAGAAGTTCATATTAAATATTTTAATGTAATTGAAGTAATGGTACAATATATGATGACGATAAATTGCTTTGATGATACATAAAATATATAAAATATGATGGTAGATCGAGTGATAAAAAGAGAAAATCACAGTTGAAGGTTTGTTGGTGAGAGTGGAGGAACCGGGAGAGCACATTCATATTTCAATAAAATGGAAAAAACTAAATTACAAAAAACGTAGTTCTTGTATAACGCTGGCTTTCTTAACGTGGGCAATAACGCCTCCTGGTGGGCGCTGAAAGTCTAGAGAGAGATGATAAGGGACCCAAAACAATTTAGGGGTGTTGAAGTTGATATCGGGGGTGAATTCTGATTAATTTTGTATTTCGATCTACTTAATATTTTAAATATCATTGAAATTAAAACCTACTTGCTATATACAACATCGATTTTTCAAACTTTTGTCCATATTTGTAATAATATTTTTACGAGCCAGCTGGACTTTGGGTTCCTTGTTTTCTATGAGGCGTTTCCCTTAACGAGTACCTGCCTGATTGGGGACTCTATGGCGATCCAGGCTGGCAAATATAGGCCGCCTGACTACCACTTACAATTTCACGGTGATCCTTCTCAACTACCATTGGCTGAGACCATGGGAATTCTGCCGTCTTCCGTGAACCCCAGCAGCGGGAGCCTGCTACGCACATTATGGATCAAGGGTAGGTCATCAGTCCGGATTCTCTCATCTTACGGGTCCCTAACGGATGTCCTAACGACAAAAACGGGAATAAAAGTCCAGTTTGCTAGTATAAATATTATTAGAAACATATATTAAAGTATGAAAAATCTATGTTGTACATAGTAGGTAGGTTTTAATTTCAATGATACTTTTAAATATTAAGAAAATATAAAATTAATCATCCACTGCCACTTCAAGGCAGCTCAACCCCCAAATTATTTGTCCCTTGCCACGTCCCTCTAGGCTATGAGCACCCACAAGGAGGCGTTATCGCCAACTTTGAGAAAGACGACGAGAATAACTACGTTTTCCTTGTAATTTCGTGGTAGTGAAATAAAAATGTTTGCCACAAATTAGTAATGTAATAATTTTCAGTAATTGTAATAGAGTGGCGCAGATGGAAATGGAGATATGTGGTGACAGTGTCTGACTGTTATCGAGATTGGTTGAGGATACAACTGTATTCACCATATACAGTTGTATCCAAAACCAAACAATAGAATTTACTAAATTACTAAAATATAATTAAATTATGTTCATGTCATCAGAGGAGGATTTCCACGCAGTGGCGACGGCGAATAACTTTAAGCCATCTTATATTTACTTTTGTTTCCACTTTCGAACTGCGCCAATGTCTTTCTTTTATTTTTAAAATCAATTATAATGAAGAATATAATTTTCTACTATTTTAAATTAAATATTGTTTCTGCTTACTGTTTTTTCTGCTCGTGATATCTTTTAAATGTAAATTAAATCAAATTTTATGATCGTATGTATATGAAAAGGTCCAGTGCGCAGCATTATTTATTATTTTATTAAAAAAAATCATTTGGAAATTTAAACCTTTTAATTAGAACAATTGAATAGATATAATACTATAGGTAATAATGCTAACTATAGTACCGAGTACAGTTGCGTAGTTCAGGCGATAAAGATTGCAAGCAGTGAACTGTAAGTTGTTCCCATTTACAACCAACTTGAATGTTTGCAAAATTTCTTTTGTGGCTTGATCTGAAAAATTACAATATTTTTTTTGACGTACCTGTCTCCATACAATGTTGTAAAATTATATAAAATTGCAATATCTTCATATGAATTTTCCTTGAAATTATATATAGGTACTTTATCATTGTATTATGTGCACTATGCACGTTAATGTTTAATAATCATTAGACATATTACTTTAGAACAGACGAAATATAAAGATTTTGTAATATTCTAAAAAAAATGTATAAACTATTTTTCTTCTACTACCAGATAGCATATTGAACTTAAATATCAAAGCGAAATACTCCTAAGTTTTTTTTATCAGTCTATTATCTAATCAGATTGTCTTCACATATATCATGTCAAATAGCCAGCGGGGGCCTAGTGATAAGTTGTTCCGTTCCCTACTATATGGATACGACTGCCACTGTGCAAAATTTTTATAAATATATTAATTAACTTTGCTATCTCTCGTACAAAACGCAAGCTTTTAATATAAAAGGAAAATGGAAAATGTCTTGGTAATCTTATAAAATATATTCATATAATTATATCTTTTCCGTTATACTTACCACATTTAAAGTCAATTAGGTTCTTTATAATGAACACTTCAATTAGATTCACTTGTTGTCTAATTTGATTGTCTAAATAGCAACCTATACTAAACCAAATAAATACTTGTACGCCCCTTAGTATATCCAGCCAAGGTTGTTTCGACTATATATAAGAATAAAACATGACATTAATAATTTACAAGACTATTATTTTTACATAACAGAAATATACCAAAAGATCTAAATACAATAAAAACCCTTTAATAAAACCGCAAAACACGCTCCTTTACGTGAGCCTCTGCTACTATTAGCATGTTTTCATATAATTTCTTCACGCTTAATACGATTCATCATCACCATATATATAGTAACGGCAGCGGCCAATGACTACCTGGTCTACAAACTCTGAGTGTATTTGGCCAGTTTCTCATTGGAGGTTAGTCGTAAGCGAAGTTGACATAGTATTGGAATTAGTTATAGTTGACATAGTATTGGAAACAAAATCGAAATTAAGTCAATGGAACATGTGATTGAATCACAAAAAGGGGCCCTAAGTGATTTCAAAAAATTACTTCGATTTTGTTGAATTGAAACACGATGTTCTTGCAATTTTTGTAGCGAAGGTGCATTGCAAAATTTCATTATATTTGATGTTATTGTCAAACCGTAATACCATAATAAAATTTATGTTTTATACGTTAATAACTAATCTAACCATAATTTTATACGTTAATAATCAATACCTTCGCGTAATAAATGAGATACAAAAATATTTCATTTTTCATTTCCCGCTTAATAAGTTTTGACGCTTACCTGTTCATTGGTAATCAAAGTGGCTGTCGTAACTGAACTCGTAAACATCGTCCAAATCAAAAATAGAATCTAAAATTATTAATAAATTTTGGTTAACTATTTTTAAAACTTCAATATTGTAAACAGGTGCTTTTTAAAATCTTTGCATATACGTAAATCAATGTTTCCATATAAAACGTTTGCATTAAATTCATCTACTTAATCTAAATTTTGCGCTTAAAATCTCACCTCTACTCCATGGCAATTTTCCAGTAAGAGTATGCTCGTACTCAGTTCATCATATATTTCATAGTAAGTTTTCAAATTCATCCTTTTAGGATTAGATTTCATATCGATGAAATATATTTTAGGATCAAAAAAGTAAAATAAATTATGTTTAGGTGGCTTACGATTCTCTAAGAAGATGCTGGTACTAGCTCCAGTGCTCAACTTTAATATTTCTAATAAACCGCTGTTTATAAACCGTAAAACTGATAATATAAAGCACAAATGCACCAAGAAATGGAAACATGTAAAAAATAAAGGTATTCGTATTAGAATAACAAACGGTGGGTCATCGAATATAATTTCCAATACTATTGAAATTATAAAGAGAGCACCGTGAACCATAATGAAGACATAACATTTTTGACAAATCATTGTTTCGCTTTTGGTATTTAATTGAATTAATGCAAATATATTAATAAACGTTTGATAAAGTTTTCTATACACTTCTTCTTTGTAAATGTTGTTCAGTACAATGAGTATATTTATTATCAGATTATTAATGTCCGAGAGTTCGTCTAGATTACTTTTGATATCAAATTGGAGATGAAATTTTATGAGAAATAGATGCGACAGTAAGGAAAATAAAACAATAAGCATGGACCAAATCTTGCTCCACGTTGGTATTGCTGATTCTTTTCCCGTAATAATGAAAGGCTTCCTTAATCCAAAAATACTTGAAAACAAATTGAAAACGCGAAAATGAGAATATAACATTTTTGATTCGTGTGTGTTTCATTCGAAGAACTTAATACGCATACGCCTTATATGTTTTACTACGCAATTACACAAAGTGAATAGAAATAAAAATAGTAACCAGAAATTAGGAGGAATAACAGGTAATTATTATTGATAAAACTTTACAAGAAAATAATTGCTGTTATTATTTCAACAACATGTAAAAAAGTACTATATTTCCATTAATTGAGCGTGTTATTGAAGAACCTTAATTAAATAAAAGAGGACAGTGACTGACTGTCAATGTGATTGGTTGTGGGTTCGATTCCCACTCTGGGGAAAGATTATATTTAACATTTATAACTCAACACGTACCACGAAAGTGGAGAACGGAGTATCTTGACACTAGGTTCTCAATGTATACCCAGCTATGCGGAAAAAGCGTGTTGCTGAAGTATATGCCTCTATATGTCTACGTTACTAATAAGAGACGTCTTACGCTTTAATTCGCTGCGTCAATAGTTCTACAAACACAATGGTGTTAGTGAAAGAATGTATGCAATTTATATTTTTTATACTTAGGTAGCAGTATTTATAAGAACAGTCGTTTAAACCCGAACCCACGACAGGTGTTCTAGGCCTCCAATTTTTTTCGTCATTAGATTGTCATCATATCTCGGAAGAACTTTTCCTAAGACGCTACAACAATATTTCTTATATTTAGACTCTCACGATAAAATATAAAAAAAGTTTAAAAAAAAATCGTCAAGTAGACAACAGACAGATAGAAATACAAAAAAAATTCAAATATCATAGTTTTGGTTTATATGAAGACTTCGACAATTATTTTTCGTTTATATTCAACATAGAGATTTGACACCTCTAACAATTTTTTTATAATACGTCTTCCTTTTTATTTTGTTTAAGTACCTCTTTGAGTGAAAAGTGAGTGAATATGTAAGCGTGCGAGTTGTCTTGACTATTTAAAATTTATTTACACACTTGGCAAATTGACATATCAGAATACGTATAAAAAAAATATAAAATTTTAAAGCATTCGATCCCACGCCTTGGATGGAAACCTTGGACCGCTTTGGAAATCTTTTTGGAAAAGTTGGTCACGAGGGGGTGAGTACTGCACTTACTAGCTGATTGATGCTTAAATCTTAATTGTTTTCTTGCGAGCTTACAGCGCTGGTGTTGTCTGTGTGTTGTTAGGGAAAATTTAGTATTAACTACTGAGAAAAAAGTGTTCATTGTGATAAAAGAAAGATTTTTATTATTATATTACTGTTAACAAAAAAAATATAACTGTTAACAAAAAAAATATCAATAGTTTTGTGTCGGGTTTTTAAAATGGATGATTTTTTTTAAATATGACTAATACATTTTTGTGGCTCTTATTTTTTGATTATATATCCCTTAGACCAGGATGTTTTGGAAACCTGCAATCATTATATAAATAAATGAAACGTCCGAATTACAAGCTTAGTATTAATAATTAAACATCTTAGCACTCGTGACTATTGTATCGTGAATATTTTATTAAATGCAATTTTAATATTAAAAAAAAGTTAAAATAAACCAAAATAATTGAATAATTTTACGTAGCAATTTTTATCTACAACGACGCCGTACATCACTATCGGTCGTTCGTAGTAAAAGAACTTGGACCAGTTGCCCGACCGATCTGCATTGTGTATTATAGGGAACAGTTTGTGTTAGTAAACAAATCCGTAATAGCACAAGCGTTAAGTACTGTAAAAAGTAATTGTATTAAAATGACATACTTATGAAAGGTCTAAACGTGGCAGATCTCTTTTTGCTACGAAAAACAGAACAATTTGGCACTTTCCAATCACATTGATTCACGAGCACAACTAGATTGAGTCTAGGGAGCAGTCGGGTTGCAACTAGTTTTATTACTCGCATAGGACCTGATGTTGGATTTGACAATAGGACATAGGCCTATTTGCGGAGTACGCCATTGTATGGCTACTCACTTCCGTGTGGTTCTAAGTTAGTCACTTCCGAAATTACTTTAAAACGAATAATTTCATTACGATCAAAAACGTTGAAGAGAAAAACAATGTAACTTGAATTTTACATACGTTTAGTTCCTTTATTCATTATAAATATTCAAAGCTGTTTTTGTTATTATTTCAAATAATAAATAATAACAATACCAGCTTCACGGTTTCTCTCACATAGCAGGGTAATCAGAGAAAACATAATGTCAAGACACTCCGTTCTCCATTTTCCGCCCGATATAAAGACATCATGTGTTGAGTGGCGTAACTCAATGCCGTGCTTTGGGTACCAGAGCGAAGAAGTGAAAATAATTAAAATATAATAATTTTTCCGAGTGGTAATTGAACCCACAACTGATCGCATTTACAGGGAGACGCTGTCCCACTGCGCATCTGCGTCTCATAGTATAATAATTTTCAATTTTTTGATAAATTAACACATACAAATATTATTAACTAGACTTAGACTTGGTCATTTCAACGAACATAGGTTTTCGGTCTACGCATCATACCTACCAGTTGGGCCTGAGAAAGCTGAGAAGGTACGTACCCAATTATTTCGTTTCTTTTAGTTTCTAAGAAACGAAGGTGAACCCCATCTTTTTAATATTCTTCCATATTTAAAAGGTATGAATCTTTCGTTTTGATTTTTGAGTTCATTCGAGGTACCTATTCTTTCATAACAACTCGCTCTCACATTATATAAATTTAATTTAACATTATTTTATTATTTACCATCTGGACGAGAATAACCACTTTCATACTTAATTGATCTTCATCTATCACGCCTTAGCCCATTGTCCTATATTTAGCTTTCTGTGGAACTCTTTGTTGTACATATGTACATATTGTACACTGAATTTTAAAAATATATATATTGTTTTCACTTTCTAGCACTTTTGCTATTTATTTAACGTCATGCACCCAGCATAACATTTTATCGAGCTGTAATGAAAGCGTACATTAATTACAACAAAATGTGCTTAAATTACCTCATTAATACGAGTAAAAAAATATAAATTGCATGAGGGACCAGCATGCTTGCAAATCCATCAAGCATGTTCGTTTATTTATGTCAGTGTTGGAAAATTATTTAAAATCCATTACAATTGAAATTAAGTTATTATCATTTAGAAATATGTGAAAAGATACATTATAATCGTTAGTATTATGTATTATCTGTACAGAAATAACTTATCTAATCAATCCTTGCGACTGATATAACACACAAGTGATTCACTTATACTGTTTAAAGATAAATATTTTTCTGTGTCTATTAAAATTGTTACACTCCTTTCATATTAGTGGATACTTTCTTTTGTTTCCATTTTGTAGAGTTATTTTCAATGGCAAGTAAGTAGATTTTGTCTTATTCATATTTAAATGATCAAGCAGTATTTATAACGTTAATTCACACTTTTCTAAATATTCATTTTAATAATTGTAGGCATTTTTGTGTATTACTTCTAATACTAAAGACAAACAGCCAATTCTTATACCTTACGAAGAGTTGTTTAAAAGTACTTGGTAATAAAATTATACCGCAATGCTTATTGTCTTTAGACCCTCCTCCAAGCGGACCACCGCCGTACTATGGCTATCCTCCACCACCGAGTTTAGCGCCAGGCCCGGGATCTTATGCCTATGTACCAGCCCCGGTGATGATGCCAATGTACCCTCAAGAGCCCTCTCAACCGACATACGTAACGAATTTTATATATCCGCCGCAACCAATACCTGAACCCGTACAAGTAGTTGAAGGTAAGTACTGTATTAGTGCATATACATTATATGTAAATTTATGCTTTATGATTTAAAGTTTACATTTTAATTTTTTATTCACAATAACTGAATAAGACTTTACCCAATTATACGTTTGTAATGTACTAATGTGAAATTACAGAATATATTTATATTTCAAGAATTTATTTACAGAGTCGGAACCCGTATTTAGTTCAGAACTTATAGACTGGTTGCCTACAACCCCAGCAAATGCTGCATCACTGCATGGTAGAGCGTATTTAGGAGGTCGAGAAGGCTGGGATAGCAGTCCATTATGGATTATTAGAGCACACCACAATGGTAATTTAGTGCCTGGAAAGCTAGCTGTTAAACACCGCGCCGCTTACATACCTTTTGCTGGGAAAGAAGTTCCAGTGCACAATGTTGAAGTACGTAAATTTTTTACATTTATAGAACTTAAATTCAATAAATATATATATATATATTTATCAATATAACCATAAACAATTCTGGTTCTGGACCAGAATGTGCAGGCTGAAATCATCTTACAGGTCAATAGTTTTAATGCTTGGTTGCTCTTTAAGCAAGGATTTAGCGAGTTTGCCATGTTTGTACAAATTACTGCTACATTGTCCACAATACTGTAGAAAAGGCAAGCTACAAGTCATAAAATTTATTTTCTTATTTTATTAAATACTGCTCTTGAGGTTATCGTAAAAGGTTTTTTATTGTTTCATAAAGGTACTGTGTGCTGCAAATCATGTCGTACAATGGGTACCTTCTAGCCATGGTCAAGTGCCTCCCAATGCTATTATAGCGGGTAACACACATTCTGCAGAGCCACTCTACGTTGGCAGAGCACGACACAGAGGCTCTGTCACTCCCGGAAAGGTAGTTTTTTTCTCAAATAAGTTCAAATATTCAAGTTTATTTATTACATCCTAATGAAAAATAAAATTTGTTTAATAGAATATGCTAAAAATGAGTAAATGTAAAAATAAAAAACAATATGTATATATAGTTAACATAAGAACGTTTGTCACTTTACAGATTCATGCCAGCCACGGATGTTGCTATATTTCCTTTGGCGGTTCAGAAATAGGATACAAGCAATATGAGGTTCTTGTCAGACTTGACGGTCAATAAATAAAGTAAACTATTAAAATATAATTAAATTTTGTTTATGTATTTTGATTTGTTATAAATAAAAGAGAATTATAGTCAATGGTGGTTTTTTATTGACACACTTATTCAAAAATATGCAAAAACCAAAAAATGTATAAATGTAATGTAAATTACATACAATTTAAGTTTTCAAAACATATTAGGAATAGTATATTTCCCTTGTTTATTTATTGTAATTCAACAAAGCAAGAGATATTTATATTTTTTTATCCATTTTTAATGGTCTTACGAAATTATTATTATGCTGCGCAACATACAATTACATATTAGAAATACAGACAATCTATACTATAAGAATAAATTATGTTCAGCAAATTGATATAATTAAGAAAATATTTTAAACGAGTAATTATTTGATAACTTTTATTTCTAGATTTTTATACAAATTCGTACAAAAAAATAATAATATTTTACAAATTAATTGAAGCTGCTATGTATATATACATATTTTATTATTGACAGAAACTGTAGTAAAATATATTCATATCCATTTTGCACAGAAATGACAAAATAAACTGAAATTAAAATATCCTACAGTATATCTCCATAGAGACTAAATGGAAACACTATCTTGCTAGGCCTGAGGGTTGGTCATACACTACGGGGTGGTCGATTACTTGGACACCGCCGCCGTTGTTATTATCGCAACAGCCACAGCAGTCGCAGCAGCCTCCACCCTGGCAGCATGGGCTGCAGCAGCAGAGATTTTCACATGGATTACAGCTAAAACTACAGCAAATCCCCATGTTTCTGATAACAATGAAAAATAAATAAATTAACTTACTTTATACATGTATATAGATTTGTTTGTCTTTATAGATTTTTATATTGTATCAGTGTCAAGACGTTCAGTTTTTGCAAGAGTCGTTCAGTTTACAGTTCAGACGTTCAGTTTTTGTTTTTGCAAGACAGTTCAGTATTTGCCGTCCAAACTAGAAACCTTGCTTGTTGAGTGGCGCAACTCAACACCGCAATTTGTCGCGCTTTGTAAAGCCATATAACTAGATTTCATCAATAATTCCTTAATCAGGTGACTAATGTGTATATTGCCTTAGATGACACAAGAATAAGATATCACAAGTATACTACGTCATATGACTCACATCACTTTATTTATGGAAGTTAAAATGTGACAATAAAGAAAATGTGGCTGATTACTAATATTGTAGTTACATAATGTTATTTATTTGTTAAAAAATTTCATTTCAAAAAAATACTACTTCAGTTACCTTTCCATAATAAAACTTATGAACTATCGCTTAAGTTTAGCTAAATAAAAAAATCTTACTTTGACAGTTTGAACTAGTTATTTTAAATAATAAATTTTAATTGTAAAACATTAAATAATTGGTATATAAAATAAAATACTCAACTTACAATCGGATGTGGCTCTTAGCATCTAAAAAAACCCGGTCTTTTATGTATTAAAGTCAATTTACGAATGTACACTTCGCTAAAAAAAATATAAATTAATCTAAACCAACCACACCAAAAAAGATAAGATACACAATCATATATCTGTTGCTTTGCTATCACATAATATCAGTAAATTATCTCTTGGACTGACTAAGGGTCGAAAAAATCATCCAGAATCATAAAGTGTTCCCATTTAACCATTTATAGTAGAATTTTAATGACTAAAATATCTTACTACATCAAACATATAAAATGTATTACTAGTTTAGTCACCAAATTAAAATTGTAATCTTTAATTTTTTCATCGTTACTTTTTTATTTTAATTATTTACAAAATCCTTGCGAACATACACAGCCTACTAGAGATTCGATCTCTACTTCCACATCCACATTATTTACATATTACCTATACGTCACGTGGGACGTCATTATTCTCCATTTTCTCCACCATCAAATTATAATTTATATTTTCAGAGGTTAAATACTTTGAGTAGATTCTTATTAATTCTTGCTATTATGCCATGCCATTTATTGCGATTTCGTTCAACTTAGCCGACTGTACAATGTACATATCCTAGGAAAATGACATTTTTTTTACCATACTCTGGCTATGTTTTACTAAAACAACGTCGGTAACAGTAATAAATACATTATATATATTCCTAGCATATATATAACTTAAATCAGTAGTTATTTAACGTGCCTTGTGTATTTGTAAAATATAGCAATTAACAATATTTTAAATCAAATTGTGTAGATAAAATTTTTAAATGGATCCTAATGATTGTTACTGTCACTATTACAATCTCAACTCTGCTCATTTATTGCCCATCGAGTCAGATTAAGTCCGTGTACTCAACAGTCAACCTATGCGCAATCAGACACGTTCTAACCTCATAAGAACACCATCGGGTGGCTAACGAAATATTCATATATTGAATTGTTTAATTTACAAAATTTTTAAAATAAGCCTTTAAAAAATTATTAATTAAATAATTATTTACTTTAGATATTGTCTATCAGACCTCTTATAAATATAACAAAGTTGCTGATTTAAAATGGCTACATTTAACATAATTGATCTAGTTACTGCAGCAATGTTTGAATTTAAGCATAGTAGATATATACGTGAAAAACTAAAGCCACTAAATGCAAAGAAAAATATTAAATAAATCAACCCATGTTATATATCACAGACATTTTGGAGATAGCAACAAAACGTTTTATAAAAATAGTATAATTACAGCATATGATATCAGATGTAGGTATATGATAGCAAACGATACCACTATAAAACTAGTTTACACGGTAGCTTTTTTCAACTAAAAAAAATTGAAAGCTTTTAATAGTAAAAAGCCTAAAAAAATAATTACTCTAAACTAATTTAAAGTGAACTTCAAACAATCTTATTCGTATCTTATAAATTATCCATATCATATAAAATGTTGATATATGTAGATATATGTATTATGACTAACTGAAATTATTAAAATCCAATGCTACCTGCGTCATATCAGTGTTAATTATTGATTATTCATTATGTTATTCATTGAAACTTATCAGAATTCTAATAAGTTCAAGAGAATTCTTTAATTCATATCTCGCATATTTATTTAATTTGTTCTGGTATATTTTAAATTAACGTAAAGATCTATTTTATATAAAAAATTGGCTTCACGCCTTTTTCTACCTAACGAGGCAAGTAGGGTGAATTCAAGACGAAATCAGGACATTGTGTGTTAAGTCGCGCTTTGTCTCAACAGAGCATAAAAATTAAAATAATTTAAATATGAACTTAGTTGAAGATGAAACCCACAACCATCGTTTTTATTGTCAGACGTTGTATCACTGCGTCACGGTGGCAAATATATATATATATATATATATATAAGAAGCCAATACTCTCGGTCACACTCGGTCGACAGGTAGACTCTCGTTAGAGATTGGTCAGTTATAGATCGGTACGCGTCAGAAATGGCTTTCGGGCGTAGGTAATAGCATGCGAGAAGAATATGATTTCCTTCTTTTTTTCCTGCTCCGCCGAAAACGCGTCCCGCCAAGTACCGAACACAAGCGTACCTCAACATTAACTGACCAATCACAAATCTAACGAGAGTCTACCTGACTCTCCCATCACTCATTAGTCCAACCACTGGCCCAACTACCCATTGGTCCAACCATTCATTGGTATCATCAGTCATTGGTACAAACACTCAGTGGCCCAAGTAACGACTAAACTAACAAGTACCGCACGTATATTTCATATTGAACAACGTTAATTATAATATATTTTTGTAGTTTTCTATTCTATTTCTATTTATTTCTATTCTAATCTATTTACAGAGATATGTTGTGTGAAATTTACAATAAATCAATTCAATCAATTTGAATAAAAGTAGCGGCAACGGCCTACGTTAATTACCTGACATTTCATTGAATATAAAGCATTTATAGATTTTTTAAGCAACAACTACAACTTGCAATAAAATAAATTAAAACAGTTCCGATGATACTTCCACATTTTTAATAGCAAACTTTTTGTGTGTGATTCATCGATTTTTCCCGCATAGTAGATAGTAGGGGTGCAGAGAGAACCTAATGTCAGAAGACTCCGTTTTCGGCAATCAACCCACATGGGAATCAAACCCACAGCCATCGCGTATTTCGTCGGACGCTGTCACACTGTGCCACGAAAGTCTCGAAGCAACCTTAAATTATACTAAACATTTAACAGTCTGACATCGTCGCTTTATCTTACCATACTGAGAAAAAAAAATAAACAAAATTTTTTCAAGTGAAATATAACCAGTAAACACCGCCTTTACAGCCAGATGCCACCTGATGAAACGCTGAATTACATATGTATTTATATGATTTATATTTTTATTGTCGTGTAATTATTATTAGAACAAATAAAAAAGATACGATGAAGTTACATTTCCGATACTGTGACAGTTACTAAAAATAGAATAAATTACATGTACCTAATAGCTGTACAGCTGCCTTAGGCAGGACTTAGGGTGTAATTAATTTCGAAGAGTGGAAACCTGATGTAGAATTATAATAGAACTATTAGAAGTAAGTACATGCACCCTTAGCAAAAACTGTTCAACTATTCCATTAACCTACATAACAACTGGAGATCTGGAAAATCTGATAAACCCATGACAGCCCAGTTAATGTATAAGCAAAAAGTAAATATAGCAATTGTCTTATTTGTTAAGTGTGGTGGGCAGTTTTTGATGAAAAACAAAAACTATAGAACATTGATTACTTTCGGCAAGGCAGCGGAGCGTTGAGTTCCGTCATTCAATACAGAATATTTAAAATTCAGGTGTAAAGCAGAGAACGGAGTGTCACTAAGGCCCCTTTGTCTACCGAGAACAGCGGTAAACTGAAAATAAAATTACGTCTTACAATCGTCTGGAACATTTGCTATGAAAGTGTTAGGGACAGGAAAATTACAATTAGAAGTGTTAGACACAAGAAAATTAAAGGAATTTATTATAATTGCTTTGGCTAAGGAATTTATTATAATTAACTTGGATCCAACCAAGTTTCAATGTCAACATTAAAGTAATATGTCATAAAGTCATAAAATTCAGTCAAACAGATTTGCGGGCTGATGCCGGTGAGTGCCCGTGAGAGAGTGGTGAGTGCCCGTAAGAGAGTGGTGAGTTGATACTCTTACAGTAATAAATAAATCACATGACCAAATTGCCGTTATATTACATCATTTATTTATTAACAAAAACTGTATTTGGTATACGTTAATTAAGTTCTAAGAGAAATCAGCTGCATTCACGTTATTTTTAATACAACATCGTAACAATGAAACGATAAATAACTAGACAACAATTGCTGTAGATTAAGAATGAGAAAAATTATATTATAGAATACATAATAAAAATAATAATATTTTATAACATGTCTCCTTTTATATGAGCAGAGTCTTATAATATTTGTACATATTAGTTACGTAAGTAGATAATTATTCAGTATATCTGTAAGATCCACAAATATGAGCGTTGTTTATTGCACCGGAAATGATGTATGAATCATTACGATAAGTTAAAATGTTGACAAAATCTACTTAACAGTTACTAAAATTCTGAAAATATATACCACATTGTTACATTAAGACTATAACTTACTTATAATTTACAACAATGCTAATTGTAACGTTAACAAAAGAAAACATAAATAGACTTATATTACTATTAAATAAACATAACCAAAATGGACAATTGATATATTTTAGATACATATATTTTGTGGTCTGTTTTTTTTTTTTATTACTAATTTGTATAATTTTATTTATACGGTGGGGGGGCACTAGGTCCTCTAGAAGCCGGGGGTACTTGTATAACAGTTTGGTGTACCATTGTCGTATTAGTGGGCGGGGGGTCGGCACAGCACTCACAACAAAAACAAGGCAAGCAGCAACACGGTACGCAGCAGCACGGACGACACGATATGTTACACCCCATCCTGAAATAAGGACCAAATTAATTTAGCTCCAAGTATAACTTAATAAGAAAGCGTATATTTCAATAATGGAACAATTCAATTTGAAAACTCTGTCACATTTTATTATTTCACAGGTGACCATGGTTCTTAACTAACTTACGGATTAATGGATTTTTAATAAATAAATAATGACTGAAGCTATTAAGATAATGTGTCTATATATCTAGCTAAAGTTTAAATGGTTGTTAACAGTTAACAGTTACGTCAATATACACACTGGGATGTGTTAAAAGGGAAACGATTTACGAGGACGACGAAGTACGAACGATTTAATGTAACAAATTACTAAATCTTATTCAATATCTGTAATAATACATTTATCTATAGAATGCTATAGATAAAGAAAAAATTGTTAATTATGAATATACTTTTTATCTGCATATCATATAAATATATATATCATAAACCTGGAAAATATATTTTATATACGATCCATATAAAACTTAGAACATTATATATGTATATAATTAGCAGATAGTACCTACCTAGTAAACAATAGATACTTCAAATTCACTCTTACTACTAGTTACTTATGTAAATAAATGAATTAGCATGCATACGATATATTTGAATTTATCTTGCATATAGTTCAACATTTCTATTTCTTAAGTCCTATAGTAGCATGGAAAAATGTATGTGTTAGACATATGTAACTCAACATACCTTACTTATAAATATTTTTGCGTTATCAAGGCACTATCTTGCTTGCCCGTAGGGATAACCTTGAGGGGGTGGGTAGCCTCCCTGTGGAGGATACCCTGGGTATCCACCTGGCGGAGGATATGGATACCCCGGTGGCGGCGGCTGTTGGTCCACAATCGGCTGTTGTATAATCACAGTCTGTGGGGGCTGTTGCTGCTGTTGCCCACACGCGTTAGGACAGAGACATGGGATCAGACAGCACGCACTCAGAGCCAGGCAACAAGGATTGACGCAACCATCGCAATCACCACAGTCAAACGAAAGGCACAGCCCCATATCTTGATGTTTTACTTAAACTAAAATAAAATGCACGAACATTACTAACAGTTCTCGTGATACCTTATCAGGTTCCTACTTTGTATTTGTTACTTTTCAGACTAAGCTATTTGAACTATATGGAACTCTATAAGTATTGTAGTAAAATTGCATTTTGAAATAGCAAGTCATATGACTTATCACGACTCTGGTATTTATCTCGTGATAAAAGATAGTATAGTTATTGTACATATAATCTTCATTACTCATATATTTTCTATACATTCTAAATTTTTTCGTGTATTAGTTTTATTTTTTTTAGTCATATAAAATCATGATATATCAACAATTTTGTACACACGATAACATCAATAAAAACATTAAGGTTAAAATATATTTTGAAACGATAGAAAAGTTTTAAATTAAATTCATTACCTATTAATAAATTTTAACCCTAAATTGACACGTCATTATAAATATACTTATAATTTAGTAAGTGCAAAGTAAGGCAATGATATAAATTTCGATATATCCTAATTATATCTACATACCTGCTATTTATAATATGGTTTAAATACGTAGCCAATAAATTACTTGAAGTCACAACACATATACTTGTACAAACTACGCAGATTTAACACATTATGAAAACAAAAATGGCTTGAAAGTGAGTCAATTCAAATTGCAGTTTGTCACACAGCGGGAAAATCTACAATGAGGCGATCGACTGCGCAACTAACCGAACTCTAGCCGTTTCGCTTTCTCAGACCGTAATTTACCTCACGTTACTAAGAGAAAAACCATATTGCCTTGATGACTATGCGAGGAAAATTGAACGTACTACACGACTTTACACCGATACTTGTAAAATTGATTAAGAATGTAGGTCCCATAAATGATACATGTAATTAAAATATAATTAATTCTATTTCACGTGACTAGTTTTCAAAGTGCTCATTTAATTTAACATAAATATATAAGCTATAATAATTTGTGTTTTAAATAAAACAATGACTGTGCTTTTGTTATTTACATAAAATACCTCACCTTAGGTACTTACCATGATGGAGTTAGCCGCAACGGCTTAAATTTAATAAAATGGCTAGTGCTTGAAATTATTAATATTCCAGTTCAAGAAGTTGCTGTTAAATGAAATAGAATAGTATTATAAAGTAACTGCGTGAGTTCTCTGACAAACTCGTCGAACAGCAAGATCGAAATAAACGAAGGCAACAGAAAGAATTACTGACATGGATGCCGAGCACAAGGTTAAAACCTTGGTTTCAATGCACAATTCTTATTTTTTCCTTTAGTTTTACAATTACAAACATTCTACCTAATAAAAAACTTACAAAGTCAAAAAAGAAACAAAATATTTACTATTTATTACTGTTTCAGAAAATTTGTGTCAAATATGGACCTAATTACAGTGGATGCGTAGACGATACTTGTTAGGTTTATAATATAATATTTAAATTGTATATATGTAATATATACCTAAGAAGGTAAAAATTACAAATATGTTGTAAACGGAAAGGGCAAGTATTGAAAAATTAATAAATTATTTGAAATATTTTCATTAAATTGTGTCATATATAATGAGTACTGGCAAATAAATTGTAAAAGCAAGAGTGCAGAATACAAATGATAAAGTTTTATTTATTATAGGCGCTTTTATGTTGTGTGTTACTTAAATTATTATTTAAATATAACTTGGAAAAAGCACAATTATAATCTAAGCTGAGGTAAGCTTTGCCCTTTTAATCGCTCACACGTATAGCTAACTATAACGGCTAACTTCGCTTTAAGTAATCTTAGAAGGTCTTGTATACATATAATAAAAATGTAACTGATCGCTGTCTGTACATCGAAGATATATAAAAAAATGTTATTGGTGTAATAAAACCCAAAACAATTATTTTTTCTGTTTGTCTGTGCGTTTGTGCGCACTTATCGCAGAACCGATTTGATGTATGAATTATTGTATTTAAATGGTAAATTTGCCTTAACATTTAGTGTTTACTTCATTTCAATCAGTTCATATATGAAACAGTTCATATAGTTCATATAGTTTGTGATATAAGTAAGAACGCGGGCGAAGCCGCGAGCCGGTGGCTAGTATCAAATACGTTTCCCTCTCAGCTTAACGCAAGGTAAAATGAAAAAAAAATTAAATAATAATTTGCATAAGCATTCATTTAAAGAAATAATAATTTTTAGTTTCAGCATTAAGTTAAGTAAATGAAAATATAAGGAAATGTTAAAGACATATTTAGAAAACGTATAAAAATTTGAACGCTTGTTGTTAGCATCTGTGTACACAAATATAAGTTGTAATACGCGTATAAGAATTTCAACGTAGCTGGATGTAGAACGCATAAGCGGTCAGAGCGCTTGAACGGTCTTCAATCCCGCTGCGTTCAAATTTTTATGTTTTCTAAATATGTATTTTTCAATTTCCTTAGTGTGCCGTATAACACTCTAAAAAATGTTTAAAAAATAAGGAAATGTTGCTATCAAAGTAGGTTAATATAATACGCATACAAAATTACCTTCGAAATTGGTATTCAGTAACAACATACTGTTATCCTCAAGCTTTGAACGAATTGAATACACATAATATTCTTTACATTACAAGTAAGTAAGCATATTGAATGAAATAATCGTAGGTATTGAAATATTTTGTTATTACAATCAATACTGCCTAATAATTAGCGACTATCATACTAGTATATATGTACATTTATTATATTTTGTATGCATATAAAATATAATGTTACTTGATAACAAATTAAAGAAAATAATGTACACAATCACGGCGACTAATCTTAATAATCTTATCACAAACATACGTCACACTCAATCAATGCCAAAGTTAAGTAGGATCTCTTCTGTAATACGCGGTACACTACCACAGTACTGCCTTTATAGTAATACGTAATTGTAACTCATTTATAACATGACCATAAAACCAAAGTGATGACTTCCGAAGACTTTGCACTGATTGCATTAGCGGAAACTACTAAGGAATACGTCAAACCAATAGAAGGCCCTGAAACTGAGTTTTGCGACTATAAAAAAAGAAATCGTAAAAATAGCTCATTGTTTTTCCGAGTACCCAGTTTAAAATTGAGGACACATTTTTCAAGTTTACGTAGGAGCATGAAAAAAGTTAGCTGCTTAAGAAGTGAAGATGATGAAATTCCCATGATGGAGGTTACTAGGCATAAAAGTATAGATATCGGCGTAGGACTAGCTCGAAAAATGTCGCTGTTCCTGTTTACAAGAAAGTCTGTGTGCTTACATCCTTATCACCCGTTCACACCCAAACAAACTACCAGAAAATTTTACCTACAAAATGATGAACATTAGTTTGAATTCGAAGATCAGACCTGCCTTATATTTTATAGATGTATAAAAGCAAGAGTATGGTCCGTGAAAAGAAGTGATAAACAGTTCAGAAATAATTTATTTATAATTTCTTTAAAAATATTAGGGAATGTATTTTTAATATACTATGTTTTCTCGATGAATCTCGCTTTATTTAATTTAATATAAAAAATTAAAAAACACTTAAGTTAATAAATGATAAAAATATAGATAAAACTTATGACATTTTCTATTAATGTAAATAGTATAAATATTTATTTAAGACATTATTATTATATTGAAATAAAGTACCAATGTTTAAGTAAGTAATTGAGCTGTTAATGTCTTGTCATCTTAAGTTATTAAGCTAATTTTTATTAATACCACTGTTAATATAAATAGTATAATTGTTAGAGATTGAGATAGCCTAGTGACACATTACTCTGTACACTCTGTTCTCCTCTACTGTTTGAACTTAGTATAAAAATATAACTGTATAAATAATCATTATTTGTATAAACAATTTTTTATTTCCCCATTTATTTACATCATTTATTAAATAAATTTTATTTTAATTTAATTTTTTTTTTAATTTTTTATAAAATACTAAGATTTATAGAATAATAAATGAGAAAAATGGTAATAAATGTTGTTTATTTTATTTATTACTTTTACAGTTTAACAAGAAATCCAATATATTTAAAAACCATTTAAGAATGCTCAACATTAATATGAATGTGTTATCATCATTATGTTCCTTACAAACAAAGACAAATATGCTTTCGAGGCTTATTTTTGTCAGGTATTTTTTTTTTTTTTAAAGAACTTTGTAAAATATATAAAGAACACTTTATAATATCAATATGTAATAACAAAATACACAATGATTATTTAAATACAAACAAATATTGATACACTAAAACTGAAACAAAACAAAATAAATTAATCAAAATCAGGTACAAAATACAAAAGGATTACTTTTAGAGAACTGGATAAACTTTTATAATAACAAAGCTCAAGAGATTACTCTAGATCTGTAAAAGCAATGGATCTATTTTTTATTGTATAACTACATACAAAGCTTACTATTTTATGCCAATAAATCTTCAAGAGCATATACCCATACTTTATTAGTGATTACTTCTTTAATCAAATTATCATATATAATAAAGATAACCTAGTGTCAAGACACTCCATTCTCCGCTTTAGTGTTGAGTAGCGGAATTCAACACCGCACTTTTTTCGGTACCTTTTAATTTGTCTCTTTAATAACTAGGACGAGTTTAAATAAAATAATATATTACATAACTCAACTTTTCTTTAGAAGCTACAAGAATGTCAATAATAGAAGTATAGATTCTATTGGTATATAACTTTAGTTGCTTTTTTACAAATTCAAGATCTTATTTTCTGTATTAAATTATAACAATAGTAACATTAAAAACAAGAACTAAAATACTAACAAAACTCAGATCTCTATTTATTATTTCACAACACAAAATTATAATGTAATAATTATTGCCTAATTGTTAAGCTTATTACAATTATAGAGATAATGAGATGATGAGTATGTGTGCTAGATAAAGTGTTTAGAAATACTGTACATCATACTGAGAGAGCTAATTAAACAAATAAGTTATAAATTGACTATGACAAAGTAGTTTACACTTTTGATGCCTCCTATGTATAGATAACTTTATTTTACCAATGTTGCAGTAAAGCTGGAAAAATATTAGGATAAAAGAGGACATAATAAATACACATAATGCATGTGCAAGGTGTTGTATGTATCTCTTTGTGAGCTGTTAATTTAAAATTTGCAAACATAACACTTTCCATTTTTACTGGAAAATATGTAAAATAATTTATGTAGGAGGCATTGATATAAAGATTAAATTAAAAATAACATAAACTATAATACAGCTCATACTAACATAATAAACAAACAGGGAAATGAATCCATATAATATAATTTTATCACATATGTAACTTCTACTAGATTACTGAGAATATATCAATACTAACAATGCAAGTGTTTAAGACAGGCAAATCTTCAATTCATGGTATTATAAGGTGTTATTCGTACTTTTTCTAATCACATTCATATTATATGGTCATTGTGCTTTAATTTTAATCATCTAATGGACTGATCATGTCAGTTTGTTTAAAGATTCTGACTATGAATTAAGAATTTGCATACACTTATTATAAAAAACATGTTCTAAAACTGGTATTTATGACAGTAACATGTCACAGTAGAGTTACATTTCACTTCTTATAATATATGTTAAAAACTAATAAACATTTTTATTAAAACTAGAATACTATTTGAAAAGTAAAAGTAAATAATAATTTCAGTATGAGCAGTGTTATAATGTAGTCATAGTAAGTAATATTTTATTTTATATGTAATAATCAACTCATTCAATGTTATTTTTGGCAGCATCAGTGTTATGTTGAACTGCAAGTCATTGACTGTTGAAATAAGAATACATATAGAATACATAAGAATACTTGTATGTAATCTCAAATTAGACTATGTGAAAAAAGAACAATTAGTTTTTTCCTATATCCTTTGCTTTTAAGGTAGCAGATTCAAGTGCACTGATCATTGTTGCTCTGAAAAAAAATGACAGATTTATATTTTGGCCAAATACTTATTTATATCAGTTGTTATCATAGATTCCTATATTTAAAGTGTATTTAAAATATCATGGTACAATTATGTACTTAAAAAAAACACTGTGTATGTTTGTGGTTTTCTATGAACTACTCATGAATTTTATAAGTGACTGTAAACATGATTGGTTGCAGGTTCTATCATCCTGCTCAATGGAAAGATACCTAGGTCCTGGTACCAATGCCTAGGTTTTGGGGGGAAAGTTGAGAGTGGAATGTCTTGACACTAAGTTATCTCTGATTACCCTGCTTTGCAGGAAGAAGTATAAAGCAAAAATAATTATATGTCAATTTATACTTTGTACACAAAGAAAAGTAATCAGCTGTGACATATAATTATGATGTATATCAGTATGTACATCAGTCTCTTAGCTAGAATTATTTTGAGTCCAACACGTATATAATTAACACTAACACATAGGCAAAAATAAAAAAGTTTAGTACATACCTTATTTTCCCATTTTCTAAAGCAGATACACCACAAATTGTACACCCACCAGGGGAGCACACTTCATCTTTAAGCAAGCCAGGATGTTTTCCACTTTGTAAAACCATCTCACCACTTCCAACCACCATTTGTGCTGCATGTCTAAGTGCCAATGCTCTTGGTACTCCTTGCTTTACAGCTCCATCAGCTAGAGCTTCGATTATAATATACATCTGAAATTATATTTTTAGATGATTAAATAATTATCTGCGGAGTGGAGCGGGCAAGTGGAGAGTAAAATGAATTATATTAAAAATAAAAAATAAATTCTATAAATATTTGTCAACTAGATTTACAGCAACTTATTAGAAAAACAAACTTATAAATTCTGCATATTTTGTTATTTTCTATCACATATATACAGACAGTACTTATATCATAAATGGTAAATATATATATTTATAAAAATATATATATTTTACAAGCTTTTAACTTTAAAGTACTTACAAATGCAGGCCCACATCCGGTAAGAATTCCTAAGGAATCCATTAGAGATTCTGGAATTTTTTCACAAACACCACATCCTCTTAATAACTTTTCCAACATACAACATTGTTCTTGTAATATATTGCTATCAGGAGTGTACAAACAGGATCCAGAACCAACAGCCATAGGA
Organism: Podotricha telesiphe; assembly: GCA_038994665.1. NCBI lineage: Eukaryota > Metazoa > Arthropoda > Insecta > Lepidoptera > Nymphalidae > Podotricha > Podotricha telesiphe. The sequence goes on from JAOYRR010000092.1 coordinate 131,493, forward strand.
GTATTAGGTAAGATTCTGATTACACTAAACAGTACTGGTAAAATTTTAAGAGCCTGAAAATGATTATTGAGACATCAAAAAAATACAATATATAGCTCACACACCTATTATTATATTATAAAAACAATTAAGATATATATAGCCATAAACAAAATACAAAAAAAAGGCTAGATATAGACTACAATATCTTCTCAATTATTGCCTATTTTCAGTTGGAATATATATTTTGTTATTCTCTTTGTAGTAATCATGTTTTCTTCTACATTTTAAATTTTTAAATATACTGTAATTTAACTTTACCTTGTGTAATTGTTCTATATTAATACCAACTAACATTGATATAAATACAATGTGTTTGTTTTTAGTAGATTTTTCACAAAGGGTATTAAGACAATCTCTTATTGCATGTTCTAGCATTCCAGGCTTTACTCCAAGAAAAATAAATTCACAAGTGTTAAATAATTCTCCATTTTTATTAGTTATATTAGCACCTAAATTTTTCCAATGTTGAAGATTGTCTAAATGTGGACCAGATACCCAAATGTTAGATGCTGGATGATCATCTAAAAATAATTTAATTATATATACATATATCCTTATGAAGAAAATCTAAATTATTAATAGTAAAAATTACCAAACAAACCATTTTTTAAAATTCCTTTGAATATCGCCGTGGACATATTACCGCCACCAATAAATCCCAGGTTAAACATTATTGTAATAATTTTATGGTCAATTTCAACGCACTATTAAGTAGTTAAGTCAATAAAATTAAATCAAATATTTAAATATTCAAATATATAAATTAAAGTATAAAAATTTTATTTATCAATAATTTATTACTTTTATAATCACAAATTCACACATGTTTTAATTTTAAATTATTTATTTGCTTAATCTTTAAGTTACAACTATTTTATAATTGACATTGACAAATGTAATGAGCGAACGCAATTTCTTTTGAATCGATTGTACATAAGCAAAGATTGTAATTTGTAAATTTTATTTTGTATTTGTAAGTCATTCATATTATGATATTGTATTTAATTTTAGTCACATTACATTACTAATTAGTCAAGCAATAAATATTAAAAAGTACTAATAAATTAGATAAATAGGACACATTTCTGTAAATAAATAATTCAAGCCACAACTAAAATGTTCAAATTTCTTCTTTGCAAGGATAAATAAAGAAAAATATACAATAATAAATACACATTTCAGAAGTCTAATAATATCAGATATATCTAACTAGTTTAATAATAACACAAATATATCTTATATATCTCTCTCAATTTATTGGTACTATTATTAAAATAATGTTTATGATTATATAAAATAAAAAATAGTAATTATTATACGCTTGAGATTTGAATGGCAACACTTGTAGTTTGTGGCTTCGTTTTCGAGGGTGAGGTGCTACGAATATCTTTTGGCGTGTTTTGATGTCGTTGATCATTTTTGAAATGATAAAGTAGCGCTACAACCGGCAAAGTGCTCAAATATGTGTCGTGATAGTGATCTAATAAATAATAGTTCGATTGTTGTGTAGTGTCCAACATGTTTCGATGTATACCTTTGTTCAAATGTAATCGCCAAGTGGAATGTGTAGACAAGCGGCATTGCTCGTTGCCAACAGTACCTGAAGACATTTTACGATATTCCAGGAGTTTAGAAGAACTTTTTTTGGATGCAAATCATATAAGAGATTTACCGAAGGTGAGTGGTTAATTTCGCATTGTGGGCGTTTACCTTATCTTGAATGTAAATAACATTAATAGCCCTACCTAAGTTTAGTGTACGTCATGAACATTAAAAAATCAAAAATCTTTGGAAATTCTCTTTGTGCCATTAATCTTTAGATGCTTATTAATATTATATGTACTTAGAAACTTGAAAACTTATATTTTTATTATAAGTATAATATTTTGTAAACAAAATATACATACTTTCTTTATACAATTATTAACAGTATATTAAAAGAAGTACATATATTTATATTAGTGTTATAAAAACATGCAAGTACTTGACTAGTTGTGTGAAGAAAAAAATAGTTAAACAAATAATTTTATTATGCTGAAATTTCGGATTATTACTACTTATTATCCCTTTGTGACACAATAATAATATTTTTCATTAATTTATATTGCTGTTTCTGTACGAAAATACAAAATTTTAACTTATTTAATAATCATCTTGCATTACGATGAATGAGTTGTGGGTAAGTCCCAATGTTCCAAATAGTTTACAGTAGTCAGTGACCAAAATCAAAATAGAATAGATTAATTTTATATTCTGTCAATATTATCCTTATTTTGTTAGCATTATTAACACTAAACCTCTCAGAGCTATCAAATGAATTCTTGAAAATTAAATCAAATTTGTTAAATTTTGGTTAATGGCTTGTACGATTTGTGTTTATGCATATTAGTTTAAAATCAAGACATTGGGTATTGAGTTCTGAAACTCAATAAAATGCTTTCTGGTACCAGAGTGAATAAATGAAAAAAAAATTAAATATAATCATTCCTCTGAGTGGGGTTAAACTCAGAACTAGTTACATTTGCAGTTAGAAGTTCTCACACTCACTGTCACGTCACTGTGCCACAAAAAGTTATTATTTTCTATTGGGCTTACTGGACAACTTTTTCTACTCTTAAGTAGCCTATATGATGTAGAAGAAAGACCACAAATATGCAATAAAAAACCAACTTACTAATGTTACAAAACAATTTTTATTTATGTTTCAAAAGTGGTCATTTGACTGCTTTGGTATGTTCAGCAATAAATAAAGTCAAGGCATTTTTGCTTGGCTCTAAAATATTTTGTTTCTTTTATTTTAGAATTTCTTCAGACTCCATCGATTAAGACGCTTAGGCCTTAGTGACAATGAAATCCACAAACTACCACCAGATATACAGAATTTTGAAAATTTAGTCGAGCTAGATGTATCTCGAAATGGTAAGTACCTTTTATTTATTTTTACTATAAATACATAAAATGACAAAAAAGATATAATTATTCTTGTTTGTAACTTTCTGTAGAATTGTTCTATACTAAAAACAAATTTAATACTTTAAAGACTGATGATATGAGACCATGGCTTTTTTTGCTCAGATCTTGACTATGAGATGGATTATACTTAAAGAATATGTTAGAAACACCTTAATTATTATCTGTGACATTGTCGTCATATATGTAAAAATGAAATTTCTTATTTTGTAGTATATACTTGTAAACAAGTACATTGTGATTTATAAAAAATCTAGATAACTGATGTAAATATAAATCACTGTAAATAAATTAAAATAGATGTAAACATCTTTAAATTATTATATGTGATGGAAAATCTTTATTAAAACTGGTATTCTTTACTAAAACTTTGAGCAGACAGAGGAGTATGAAATTTGGCATAGTTGAACTTTATATTATGAAAAATATTAATTTTCTCACAACAATATTTTTCATGATAATGCATTAAATCAGTAAAATAAACATTACATATAATATATTTCAAGTTTCACATATACTTTTGTATAAAGAGTTTATGTATCAACAACATGTACTAAATGCAGTATTTTATTTAAAATAACTTTTCTAAACTTCTTGATGTCGTAGTTATAACTTACGTTTAAGTAAATTGTAAAGATATTTTTAAATATAAATATTAAAATGCATCTTAATTATCCACTTGATTTGTGTTATATTTCCTGTCCACTTTATATATTACATACGTCATACTTTGCATTATGGGTAACGATATCTAACAATTGAGAGTGAACAATCATATTTAAATTATGAATATCATCCTTGACTTATCATTGTTATTCCAATGTTGTTTAAAATAATTGCCGGACTTGGGATCACAACCATCGAACTTTGAACTACTAACGATCCCTAGGTAGTGTTAGGCGATACAGGGACATTGCCAACTGTGTTCTAACGGTATTTTATAAAAAATTTTAAAGATAGTTTTAACCTAGTTTTATATGTACAATAATTAAAAAAAATTGTATTTGAATTTCTCAATCACTCAAGTTTCATATGACTCGTGAAATATCATATAGTAATTTTATCTATTATCGAAATATCATATACTAATTATATATGTAACTTTTTACTTATTAGCATTGTGACAACAAGATAACTTTATAATCATTTCATACTAAATAAAAAAAAATATTTCTAATATTTTTTAGACAAGTTAATGTGTATCCATATAGACATTCCCACGTCACGGCCAAATTGAAGTACCCTTTTGCAAAAAGAATTCAAATTATTGATATTCATATTGCGTATTGATTTGTCACCCGCATTGTTAATCGTACAGTCCAGGTGCGAAGTTGATAATATTAAAACGTGGCTAAATGCATTGATGTATTTTGAAGTCTTCACTTTTGAAGTTAGGTAGTTATAATTATATATATATATATATATATATATATATAAGGCCATCTTAGCGCTGTCTCACTGCAACAAAATGGTGTTAAAATCCACCACTGAACTCGTATATTATTATGTATCGGACACCATGCAAAGTATTATTATCGTAAAATTTAATCTTTGATTTTAAAAAAAAATATAATAACAAGCATAATTTAATTTAAATCACATGTAACAGAGGCATTGAGGTATTTCGGTTGATACACGTATATAAAGTTTACTTGTTGCGGGTTCGAAATATAGTCTAGGAAGTTTTTGAGCCTCTTTCTTTAAGCCGGAAGCCTTTGGAAGTGGTGAACGAAGTAATCTTCCACAGTTCAGTTTGTCTACCTCTTATTATGCGAGAAATATGTGCATAAAAACAATGTTGAATGTGTTTTTGTTAGTATTATAATTATTAATAGTTAATGAGGACACAATTTTTTCTATTAATTTTAACAGAAAAAAACCTGATATAATATTTTGATCAAAATATGAAAAAAAACTTGAGAAATTAAATAACATTCAACCCAAAAAAAGCATCAAAGTTTAAATTAGTTCCAATTTTTTACGGTTTCACTTCCGCGAACATTTATATTTATAAAAGATCAGTTTATTTTGTCAAGACGCCCGTTTCGTTTGTTCGTTGCACTTCATTCATTCGCTTCATGTGTTTTCGGGGTCGTTATAGTTAGCAGGCACTTTATTAGTACAATGATCGTGATTGTATTGTGTCGAGATACCTTATAAGTTAGTATGTATGTTCTCAAGGTGTTGACAACCCTGGATTTTATTAGAATAATTAGCATTGCTTCGATAATTGTGTAAAACAAAGCACGACAATATTTACAACGCATTTTTAGTTTTTCTTTATATTAAACTCCATTAAAATGTAAATTACGTTAAGTAACTTATAGTCTTTTTTTTTGTTGTCAAAAACGTGACCTTTGAAAGACCTTATAATCAATAGTAATGGGGCAAGCGTTATTGTATTATTATTTATAACTATATTTCGAAAATTATTTCATTGACCAACATGTTATATTGTAAATGCATTAATATTATAAATTACACAACGACATGATTGCTCGAAGAAAGTACTTAATGTCATAAATGATTAGCACCACTATTTTAGAAATAATCAAAATTTCAAGACCATCCTACATACGACATATTATTATGTCAATAAAAGATTACATACATATATTTAATAATGAACAAATATTTACATATGTTTAACATTTTTTTAAGTGTTAATCGCACACTTAGGAAATTGAAAAAGACATATAGAAAACAAGTCTTTGAACGCATGGCTTAGGGATCAGAGCGGTTGAACGGTTGGCAAGAGGCGCGCGTTCAAATTTTTATACGTTTTATAAATATATCTTTTTCAAATATTTACATATTTTAAATATAAAATTATACTGTAAATGTAAAAATTTATAAAAACGAATTTATATTAAGATATTATTGGGTTTAAAAAACTATATAAATTTTCTAATGTCCTCTTACTTTAAGTGTTCCACTTTAATACTGCGTTTACAGTTAGCTTTTGGGTTGATATTACAAAGTGATATGTGTCGTAAAAATGATGCCATATTATATTTAATTATTGTCGCAGCGTGTGCCCTTAAGGAGAGAGATATAATTATTTCCCTGAGTGGGCATCGAACCCACAACCATTGTTTCAATCAGGCACTGTCCCAGTGCGCTACGATGACCTCACTAATTAAATAAATTTAATATTGTTATGTAAATATAATATCACTAAGAAAACAAGTTTAGCTTTATTCGAGTTCTCAAACCGTTCAAATATTGCAACATGATACGGGTCATGCATATAGACTTAAAAAAGTGACGAGTACCTATCGAATTGAAATTGACTTTCGCTAAAATCGGTGTCTTTGACTCTACATCATCACTATTACGGACACGATTATTACAACACCAGTGACCAGTCTGTTTTTCGCAAGTTGATAAAACGTAATTAGGTTTTTATACAGGAAGTAATAAAGTTATAATTTTTACTCATTATATAAATAATTTATTAGGTGCCATTTGGGCTATTTAATAATTTAAGTGATGATATGTTAAGATAGTTATATGTATATAGAACTTTCTGAATATATTATTGTTAAGGATTTTTAAGAAGTAAAATAAAAAAAATATAAAAAAAACGTGATTCGTAAGTGCGCAAGACAAGCGAATTTTTAACAGAGACTGACAGAGGACATAAAAGCTTTATATTTTTATCTCCGAACTGTTCTCCTTGTTTAATTTAATAATCCACGCGTTCCTTTTATAAAGATTCTTTGATATAGTATTACCTTAAATGTTGTATTCTTATTATGAGAAAAATTCCGCCATAACCAAGCGCTGGTCAATGACTTCACACGTATAACCTTTAATATAATATTAAGTTAGTATATATACTGTTTATAATATATTTTTATATGTACATAGAAATATTACTTCTAAAAAATTATGTATTGGAAAAATGCACTTTAACATAATTTTTTTTACTTGTTTATTATATATATATATTACCGTATTTACTTATATATATATATTACCGTTACGATAATTACGTTTTTTTTGTGTGTGTGCAAGTGTAAGACAACTATTGCGCATAAATATTACGTGAAATTATAGTCTATCATATTAAACACCAAGTTCACGGTTTGTGGTTTGATTGCAATCCCAACGACCCGTGTGGATGAACTACATTTCCTGCGGATTCTATATATATATGCATTTTAAATAATTAACTAATAATGTATTTCTTAATACGTTTCATTTGCCTTTAGGTATATTTAAACAACTACTTGTAGCTCATTTATTGTAGACGGCTATAGGAATTGAGTCGGCACTACATTTATTATACTTTGAATAATATATGATTGGACGCAGCGCTTATAAATTTTAATCTTACTCGGAATAATATTTATATTTAAGTGTTCCTCTATTTAGTTAGTTAGTTGGCGCATTGGTGAAAGGTGAACTTAGGGACCAAATTGTGGGAAATTGGGGAATACAATAAAACAACTTCTACAGCTTTAAAATTACTAAGAATTAAATCGATACCTCTCAAATATAGTCTAAAAATTCTACAGGCTAAGCTGATATTGTAATATGCTGATTGTATTATTATATTTGTAAGAAAAACAAAATAATCTAATATTAACTATTTCAATTATAAATAATTATCACATTTATTATATATATTTTTAAGTAATTACAAGTAGGTAATATACAGAATATGAAAGTTTTGTTTCATAGCAGCTTCACGTTTTTTCTCGCATAACAGGGTTGGAACAAAACCTAGTGTCAAGTGTGCAACTCTGTTCTTCACTTTCTGGCAGAATCTGAGTCATTGCGTGTTCAGTGGCGGACCGTAACTCAACGCCGCACTATGTCACTTGTACGTAGTTTGCTTTCTTTCATAGCAAGATCCTTATTATTGTTGCAAATCTATATTTGACGCATTTTTTTTAATCTATCACCATATTCCTCCCAAAATTAAATAGTACAATATGTGTAGTCACATACAGTTTTAAGAATTAGTAGAATGTATTTCAATTTGCTTAAGATTTTCATCCGCCCACCGACATATAGCATACTTTGTTTGTCTAAGATTCAATCTGGTTTGATATCTCCTTCCGGTAAGGTTAAGACATAGATAACGATGACCGTAAAATTACTAACATGATTGATGACGACGGTGTGATGCAATTGAAATGTGCCTGAGTACATACGATTGTTATGGATTCATCAAATACCAATCGAGAAACTGATTTTGAAGATGTAAAGGTTTTCTGACCTGGTTTGGCAATATGTGGTCGACCGCGTTACGATATCAGACTCAATGCTTCTAGTTAGGCGGTATACGCAGAACGAAATGATATGTCATTACTACAGAGCGAAGTATTTACGTAAAAATAAAATTAAATATTTTAATTTAATTTATTCTTTCATTAATTTTCAATTCAAAATAAATTTTAATTCAATACAGTAAATATAAATATTTGTGATTTCTTTTTCTTGCGAATGTGATTAAATTCAAAATATCCTTTATTCAAATAGACTTTGGCAAGCACTTTGTAATCGTCTAAGGTACATAAAGCTAACACCCGCTCGGAAGGCAGTTCTGCTGAGAAGAGCCGTCACTAATATGAAAGCAAGTAATTTATCATTTTCTAATGGTACAATTTTTTGCATTTTGTAAACATAAAAGTAGTTTCTTTAAATAACCCGTTTGTTCGCTTCGATGGCTATGGCTTATTCGGCTGTTGAACCTAACCGCATTGTCCTCCGCTCCCACGCCGCCGCATCTCAATCTCGGATCATATCTCTCTCGTACCCTCAACATACTTTTACTTATATTTAACTTTAAAATATAACAACCATTTTATATTGTTTTTTAATTGTCCACATTATAATATAAATAAAGCAAAATACTAAATTGTAATATGTTACTAAAATTATTAAGTATCATTGAAACTGTAAATAATTTTATAACTTTAAAAGAATAAAATATGTCAATATACTACACACATATTCTATTAGGTTTATATATTATAAAAAATATAGTTCTAAGCTTTGGTGGCTTTACTTATCAGTAATTCGTACGGCTCGCGGCGTCTCATGTAATAGTAGGCCATCGAGTCTCTAGACGCTGAGATCACTTTTTTCAAACCGGTTATTAATTATTATATATTTAGTAGTTCTGTTTACATTCCTAACTTCTAAAAGCTTACAATTATACAAAAGGAATTTAATTAAGTAACACACCCTAATACCGTAAGAGTTTAAAATTAGTGACTAATATTTTTTGCTAGACATGTATTTACATAAAGAAATTTATAATTTAAGTAAATTTAACTGGTAAAGATTTTTTACAAATGTATATTCCGTTTTTAACATTAACCACTGAAAAATTGTGAAACTGAGACGCCAAGAAATATTACAGAGAAATGCGTTTTAAAACCGCAGGTGTGACTAATCCTTACGCGGCCGTAGCGCGGGCGATATTATAAACGAATAGAAATACCAGACCATGGTTTTTAGTGTTATAAACAAATCTACGTACGATTATTTCAAGGGCGTATGAGCGATCGCATGTGAATATTAAAATTACATACTAGTTTTCATAATGAATGAAGATTTACATATTTAATATTTTTTACTTATATATGAAACTAAACTCATATTTTGATTTTTTGTATTAAGTCTAGTGTTATAGCAGAAGTTTATGTCAACGAGACGTTTGTGGATACATACACATAAGAAAATTACGAACAGTCATCATATATTATGGCGTCATCGTTGTGTTTATCTTTTGCATGTTATACGTATGTGAGAAGTTTTCGAATAAATTTTCACCCGTAGGCTATCCATTGTATACCGTCGGCCAGCCGACCTCCATTATTGTGGGCGGTGAATCGGCACAGTCCACTTGCTCATCGCTTTTGTATTGCAAACAATTCAATAACGCTATAATGGGATTCCACTTCGTCTAGAGTAAGCCACGCGAGACTGTCCTACCGACAACTTCTACTATAGAACCTTTATGTACTCTAGATTTTATTTCATGTTTTATACTATAACTTTTTTCTAAAGGTTTAAATGACCAATTTAATATTACACTTTATGAGGTATTACTACTTTTACTTTACAATTATTAAAATAAAAAAAAATATATGAATATTAAACGAGTCCGAAATATACCATTCCCTTATACGATCAAAACCACGCTTTTCTCTTAATTAACGAGAACACTTTCCCCAAATCTGCATCCACTACCACTTCTTACTCTTTAGTGTCTATACATATTTATGTAGGTATATTACGTACCTGTATATCTGGACGATTTTAATGAATGTAAAAATGATTATAGAAATCTCTTATGGGAAACTGGTTAAAGTTGCTTACTGCGTAGCAGTGCGTTGGTTTATTTAGTAATTTCCTTCGACCCCGTTCTTGAAGCTCTGGTGGATGTTTGCATTCTGCGACGGATATTATTATGCGCTTGGCTGACTGTTGTATTTATTTCTTGTAACCTGTTGTACAGTTTTTGTACATATTAAAATTATAATAATTATTTTTAAAACATAGTAATATTTCATAGTTTTATACAGGAACAGTAAAAATATTACATTTGACCTATTTTTTGTCTTAATTAATCAAGCAAGAAAAACTTTAAAAAGAGAAGTGTTCAACTGCGTTTAGCCATTTATGACATTAACAAAGTAAGGACAAAATATAATAAATATTGTTATGAAAACAATATCAATTTAAACGATTTTTGACTGTGTAACTCTTAATTTATAGTCTCACAAAACAGCTTGTTATAGTAAAGTTTTTTAAGTTTTTTTAAAGATTTTTAGTTGTTAAAGTGTTTGCCAGCTAAAGTTACAACGGTTTCTTCACACTTTTGTATATTACATATCAATCAATTATATATAGTTATAAATTGTGTTGAAATATGATTCAAAATAATACAGAAGTTAAAATGTGTATAATTAAGTAGTAACTTAATTATAAACATTTTAACTTCTGTATTATTTTGAATGATATTTCAACACATAACACATAATTAATATAATAATAATCAACACATAGCTATTTATACTTAAATAGTTAGTAATATAAATCTTTAAAAGTTTTCACAAAGCGTCAACAGAAAGAAGTACTTAATGTAGCTTTTAAAACTACTAAATAGTTAAAAAGAGTAAATATCGATCCATATTTTCTCGACAATAACTTTAACATAATATTTTTGAAGCATTCCCAGCATTACGATAGTCTCAGTATTCCTACGTCTTTAGAAAGCCATTCCACCCTTATCATAAACAAAACCAAGCACTTAATGACAGATTCATAGTACCTTGCATACCGTTCTAAAAATAACTTTACCGCTATAGAGCGCAACATAAACAGTTTTCAGAGGATTTTTATTTATAAATAACTTAACAATGAACATTGATATTTATTTTATTTTATTGAATATACATATTATACCAAAATACCATAGGTATCTCATAACATGACATCATTTTCGTCCGAACTCGTCAGCTAATGGCATTACGCGTCTTTCGGGCAGTTGACCTAGTTAATGTGCCTTCAATTTAATCGTGGCCTATTCGAGGTAAATATTCATTGTTTGCAATGCACCCATAGTTAATGTCGGCTTGACGAATGGAATTGATGACGGCACGCCTGTTGGAATGTTAACACGCAAAACCGGAAACTGGAGTGCACTACCGTTAATATAGTGACATTAGTTTACCAGTTCATATTGTGTTTTAAACTGTTACCCAATTAATTTTATGAAAATTACACAGCAATAAATGGTTACAAAATATTTAGATAATTTAGATTACTTGTATTATGAGCATTTTAAAAAAAAGTTTATAATATTTTGTTTTTTTTAAAATTCTGAACAAATTATTAATTGTTTACAATTTGAATACATACACTAAACAGATACAGAGATTTTCTATAATAACTACTTTGGTTGAATGATAGATATGCTTAATACAATAATAAATAACTTTATGTGAATGCTAATTTTGTAATAGAACTGCAGTTTCAGTTTGTTATATATACATACTTCAATCATGACGATCTTTACGACCTATATCAGTAAACTAATCAACGTTTGAAAAGTTACGGAGTTACTAAGTATAATAACGTAGCGCTAAAATAGGTCTGTGGCAGGCATGCTAGCACACAAGGCTGACGGCTGGGTATAAATTGTACACACTAGCCATGTATAATCGGACGGAAACCCGTTACATGATATACTTGTGTATATGAAATTGTACCTGCCTATATATACTTGATGTTTGTTTGAAATTTAAAATGCACCTCTGTAACTATTTAATTAAATAAATAAATATGTATCTATATAAATTTATATTTATAGTTCTTTTCTAAATTATAATTAAGTATAGAGTTTTGTTTTATTTGCTTTTCGTACACAATAATGTTATTATATTAGTTACGATCACTGTCACACGTCGATTGGTAAAATTATTTTTAACGATTTAAAACATGTCCCACATTATCCATGTTATAAATAAGTCAGCTAATCTGTTTGTTTCAGTAATAAGTAAGAAACATATGTATAAACATAAAATCTATCGCATTTATGAAACAAGATAATGGCAGTAAAGAAAAATATATAAGTGCAATGGAGAATTTGTAATATATAGACTGCATTATGTAACATTTTTTTGTTACTAATAATTTTTAAGAGTAAATATTCTAAATTACAGAATACTATAGAACTGTTATATTGCAAACGGGTACTTCTTTTAATTTTTTTTTTATCAGATATTTCTTCAAAATGAGGACAGAGATACTTTTCGTTTTTAAAGAAACATAAGTAAGTGTTCTTATTTTAAAGCAACTTACTCAATTAGCAATCATTTGTCTTCAGTCTGTTTTCCACTCTTCGCCCATTTTAAAAACATTGCGTGCTAAGTGGCGAATGCCGTATTTGTCTATAGAGATCGGGTAAATTGAAATGTTATAAAAAATATTAATATTCCTCGATTTCGCATTATACTTATAACCACCGTGTCTACACTTCTTAAATGTAACATGTGTTTTGTGTAAATGCGGTTTACGTGTTTCCAAGTATATTTCATTGTGTTTTAAATACGTATACATAGTTGTGACCTCCACATAAATAGTATTATATTTATCTTTCACGCGTTTTCAATTGAAGCTAATAATGAGCGTCGTCATATATTCAGAGATTTATTAGAGTCAATCAATAAACTTTAAAATGTTTTTTTCTCGAACAAATATGTTCACTCCATTCCATTCCATTAATATCACAAAATATGTTACAATGTATTAGAGCGAAAATAATAAAACACAATAAACAATCGTATAAAAATGATAAAAGTATTTTTTCTAAAATATTATTCCAAATTAATAAGTAATATTTTATTTAATTTGCATTATAACAGTATTTATAACCAGAATAAATATGTATGTATGCACTAGCTGACCCGGCGAATTTCGCACCGCCTCAGAATTAATAATGTGTCAAAAATAAAAGGCTCGAAAAAATACATAAACAATAATCATATAATTCTCATGGTGATCGGTTGGGATAGGGAAACTTGATTCCACACACTTCCAAGGATTTTCCTTGCGATTTGTTTATCGTCATCGCAAACACAGGAGGAGCAAAGTTGTAAGACGCTTAAAATCAAACAGTAAGTCCTTTGGAACAATCGGTATACATCGATATCCTCTTTGTATTTTTCCCTAATGATTGTTCATTATTGATTATTGATATATTGATGACATAAGCTTTTTTAGTTAGTCTCGTTTCATTGAACGATCAAAGTTGACTTTTAGTAGTGAATTGTGAATTCCAGGAAACCTATAGAATTCAAAAACTCTGTGGGAAAATTGTCTACGTCATCCTGGTTTATAACTGTGTGAATTGATAATGAAAATAACTATCCAGGGACCCGGTGTCATTGCCCTAAACGTAACGGATTTGTTAAAATTGAATGACATATTTGTTGTGAAATATTTATCGCGCATTCAGACATTTTCTTTGAGAGATAATAAATATTAATGTAAAGATCAAAATGATCGGTCAAACTATTGAATGCATAATTATAGATCGTTAAATTGTGCGGCCGAATTTTACTTATGCTAGGTCTTTTAATATTACATAGTCTTAAACCTAAACCTTCCTGGACTTCATTATTGAATTAACCAAAGGGGAAGTTACCAAATCGGTAAAAAAGTTACCTAACAAACGTCATTTAATTTTATATATATAATAAACAGGTTTACATTCGCAAAATCTTCCGAGGACAGGTGACGATGAGAAAATTTTGTTTGCTTTAATGCGCTACTTTTGACCTTGTTCTCAGAGTTTATGGATTAACGTTTTCTTCACATGCCACTTAATTAATATTATTGTTCCATTTTATTACCTAGTTTTTTTGTTTTTTTTATGTCTGACCTCCTAAATCTGAATCTTATTTAATTAAATAGTTAAATTAAGCTTTAGTGTGCTTAATAGTTATTAAGAGGTCAACATTTTCTAACAAAAAATAGGCAATATTTTTTGGTATAGAAAAACACAGAAACTATCAGTGCAATGCCCCTTTTTAGACAGGTTAGTAGATTTGGAAATGAATGATTGAATTATTTTTAAGCGGATTAATCGCGTATATTTTACGTATTCGAAAATACATTTTAGAAATCCGACGTTTCGAACATTTTACAGTAGTCCGTGGTCACAGATAGGCTACCATGTCCATAGGTTAAATTCATAATTTATTCATTACCTTTATATATTTTGTAAATAAAGCAAATAAATACTGCATAATTATCAAAAATCGACAAGTATTGGGACCACTATTTTACAATATTCGCAAAGTCATGCAGACTGTCAGTGAAAATACAAGTTTTGTAAATAATCAGTGCAGTATATTTTGGGTAAAAAGCACGACTGTTACAAAGGCATTTCCTTACTACAAGAAGAAACTTAATAATTTACATCATGTTTTGAGGTAGCAGCAAAAATTGTAAGACTTCTGGGCACGATTAAGAATAGTGAAAATAATATTAAATACATTTACTTAATAACTTATTTAATATCATGCCTTTGAAAGAATAAAAAATGACGAAGCTATAGTATTTTTTAAGAAACAGAGAAAGCCAGGTCGACCGCGTTGCTGGGGTGGGGTTTTAATTTTAAATTAGCAAAAAAAGAAAAAAGATCTTAGCAAAGACGAGTAGAAAAAGAGGAAATAAACTTAAAACAAAAGGAGTTATTGGCTGTTACACCTACATACCCTACAAATTGCTAGGAATGTCCAGAATATTTGGACAAAAATCAGACTTAGAATTCTGAATTAATTTTGATAGGAAAATATTTAATAAGAGGTAAAAAGAATCTCCTAGTAACTTAAATTATCGTAGTTTTATATCGATGCTAGTTAAATAAGGGACACTCCGTTTACATTCTTCATGCGGTCGTAGAAGCGTTTGTTTAATTTCGATTTAGTGAATTCATACTCAGACAAGTAAATCCAGGACAGACGCAAAAGAACGGATTGCTTGTACGAAATTCGAATAAGATCGCTTGCAGTGAATTGTTTTATTTGACGGTAGAGATTTCCCGTAGTGCCAAAACTAGTGCTGAAGTGAATTCTTCCGGAAAACATCGAGCTATGGCAATTTCAATTGCTCTCGTTCTGCGACACTACAGATAACTTCAAATATTGACCGTTATCCATTATAACGGCTCCATAGCTCCATAGCTTGCTTTGTTTTGTTTTGGAATAGACTTTTCACTGCTTAGGAGAAGTTTTCCTAACTGATTGTTATTAATCTATATAGATTAATGTTATTATATTTTCTACTACGTAATTTATATATGTACAACTACTACGTTACTGACTGACTGACAGACAACTCTCAGATAAAACTAATGGGCGTAGAAATCTGAAATTTGACATATAGCTTCCTCGAAGAGTATACTCCCTAGGTATTTTATAAATTCCCACGGGTAAGAAGGGGAAAAAGGTGCGCCCGTAATTAATATTTTAATTAAGATTTGAGATATTAGACTATAGATTGATATAAATTGTCATAAGTACATAATATTTTGGTAATTATAATGAATGATAATATGTTAAAGGTAATAATAAAATATTGTTGCTTCAAAACGAAACAATAACAATGCATGGAACAGAGCGGTAAACAGGAAAATGAAAAAACTTCAAGTAATAAGTTATTTAAAATATATGAGTTATTGTAATTTATTGTTCTTGTTAATTTGTGTACATGTAGAAGTACGAAACGTCGATTACACCAAATAGTTTCAACTAAACCTTACAATTGTTACAAATTAAAGTATCTTTAAATAAGTTTAAAGATTGTTTTAATTAAAATAAAACATTACTATATTATTATTGCTATACTGGATATATAGGAGAATTAATAAAATAGTTTTATGAAAGAATCCTATGAATAATTACAAATATTATTAAAATCTGTTGTGGTTAAAATGTAAAGGAAAATCACGAACAAATGGGACGACTTTTTTATACTATTTAAAATTTGAAAAATAACATATATATTTCTAAATACTAAGAATTATTCTGAACCTGTGTAATATATTTCAAATTATAAAATGTACAGATATTCCAAATTGTCTTGTAAAATTTTAATTTAGTGAACCACTTGCCTTTAATAATTACTTCTATTATTATAATTATTTGAATATTTTTTTTTCAGACATTCCCGATATACCGGAGGATATCAAAAAGCTCCGCGCCCTACAGATTGCTGACTTTAGTAGCAACCCTATCCCGAGGCTGCCAGCCGGCTTTAGTCAGCTCCGAGCACTTACTGTCTTGGGCCTCAATGATATGTCGCTCACAAGCTTACCCAGTGATTTCGGAAGGTGAGTGTAGTCATATAAGGGATATAGGGATAATTTATATATATACATCTATTACGTTACTGACTGACTGACAGACAACGCTCAGATGAATCTAATGGGCGTAGAAATCTGAAATTTGACATATAGCTTCCTCGAAGAGTATACTCTAGGTATTTAGACGGTAAGGGGAAAAAGGTGCGGGCGTAATAAATATTTTAAATAAGATTTAAGATATTCATTAAAATGTAAAAAAAATTTTTTTTACGTAAATATGTATCCTATTATAAAGCAAAATTCGAATATTTAGATATTTTCTTAGTGCTGTTCGCTGATGAATTCATTTGCATCAATTCAATTTCAAAATATTGAACAATATTGTCATTTAATTTAAATTATCCAATTTATTATATTATTATTGTTTGCTTCAGTAGGAAAAAAATAATGAAATAAAAATCTCATAGTAAAAATGAGATATGTTGAATAAAAATATACATTGGTAGATACATATGTATACTCTTTGTAAAATAAAATAAATCAAAATTTTGCTCTCTCTTTTAAAATAATTGTACTCCAAGATTCACAGACATTGAACAACAACAGACCCAAGAGTCAAAGAGAACAAGGTTGCAAATTTTTTGAGTCGGCAAACCGTGACCTGGCTTTCTTTATCGTTTATCTATTATGCGGAGCTTTTGCATGTAAGCAGTTCATATTTTCTGAATGTTTATTAAAAATTGCATGTTCAGAAAATTATATGAAATATATGTACGAGTATATATGTTAGGTGACTAAATTTTTTTAATATATATATATTTTTTTATAATAACAATTTTATATGGTCTACATTATATTCTTAGAATACTAGGAGAAGAATACTAAGAGATTGGTAAACATTTACCTAGAAACCAATTCAAGACCCTTATTTCGTTCAGTTTTACTTACGATTTAAATTAAAAAAGTACTTAGTTCTAGTTCGTAACCAAAGCGAAAGTTGTGTGGAAAGTTACTGTTCAAGTTGTACCTTTCTTGGAACAGTATTGTGTAAGTACAGTGCATTGACCACGGGACAGTTTTGTTGCCAAAACAATATTAAATATTAAACAGTTTTGAATGATATATGCTTGCTTTTTAAACATTTACTGATATTTATTGTTCAATGTGTAAATAAAGCTTTCTCCTTTTTTACTATAATAGTAAAAAAATGGCCAATAAGTAATAAAAGATAATTGCTAGAATGAATTGAAATATAGACATCTATATTTTGTATTGACTGTCAATGTCCAGTGATCGTGCTATATTCTCAACAGTATTTTTTCTTATTACGTTTTAACACATTAACCTGCAACGATATAATACTTCTAGGTAACGATGTGACTTTTCGATAACGCTTATATAACTTTTTGAACAGGGGATTTAATAGCCTATCAAGATGCTCGTCCTTTTCTAGTTCGACTTGAGTGGAACGAACAAAGGAAAAATGAGAAGAAATGAGAGCTTCTCTCAGCTAAATTATTTTCTTATAAAGATACGTTTAAGAGTTCTACAAAAGCACGATTACACTAGAGTCTAAAATGGTCAAGGTAAACGAAGCATTTATACGTGCCTTTAACCTTTTCCTTTTACGGCTGGCAAGTGCACAGAAAGTTTACGAAATAGTTTTGTGTTTTAACAGATGTTCAAATTGTAAATTAATTACTTTTATTTATTTTGCCTATAATAATGATTAATGGTCATATCTAGAATCCATTACTGTGTAAATGTTCGATAATGTTTTGGAAATAAACTTTACGGGAAAAAAATCCAACAAGTTTTATTGAAATATGGTAAATTTGAGATTATGTGATAACAAGTTTGTTATCATACAGACGGCGTTTTATTCAACTTGTTGCGTCTTTATAACGGTAGTCGTACCATTGTCCCAGTCATAAAAATAATGTAATGCGTAATCAATGTTCTCATGGGCTAACATTCTTTTGCAATTAACTTACATAATTGGCACGCCTTAGTTGTAGCATATTAAGATTCCTTGAAGGTCTAAAAATGCATAAGTCATTAAATCGAGAAATAATATGTTGCTTTTAATAAAACATTATTTTTAGCTGCAACGATAAACCCAATTTTTCATATCCAGGATACTACTTTATGATTGGTGGGATCTCGTAATATACGACATAAAGTTTAACGTCCTTGTTAAATTAAGAAGTAGGCCAACCAAAACGTACAATAAACAATGGTTTCAAATTTTCATTGGACAATCCAACAATGTGATTCATCTTTTAGCTCGTATCAATAAGCAAGTACGGTTTAAGTAGGTACTTTGACATCTGCTTAGGAATGCGTCAAGGTTTCGAGCATGAAATACGGTCTACCGTAGCGTTATAAATGTAAACAATATCGTTTATTTATATTACTGGATAATTCTAGGTGCTCGAAGCACTAACTGTATCATAGCAAAATATTTAAGTTCTCGCTCATATTAAGCGAGTCTAACAGGTTCCTATGTAGGTATCAATGATTAGATTCTATATTTAAATCTTGACCGAACATGTGTGTAGTGTAGTATCAAATACCAGTATCCTATATAACTCGTAAGAGATATAAGAGGGCTATTAGCGTATTTATTACTCGTTGTTATTAAGTTTATACTTAAAATAATAAGTTTCAAATTACAACTTACCCAGTTAACCTTGTATGGGTGTAATACAATGGTTCTGTGTTAGTCATTCATTGTGTTTTATTCTAATATGTACATATATTTGTCACAGTGACTTGTGACGAGACGTTCTATGGGTTTTTAATAAGATTTGTTCTAACAGTTAGAGTGCGTTATGAACAAGTAAGATTATTATCTTATTAACATATCTCTTAAGTTACGCATATGATTAACATATTGTTACGTATATGTCGTGGTCATATCGTAAAATTGTCCATTTCATAAAATCGTTGACAATATTATGAAATGCTCAATTTTCGATTGGTCAGATCATGATGACCATGACCAATCGGAAATCTAGATCAATGATAACTTTACGATATAATCAACTTCACGCGCGGCTACTTCATGAAATCCTCAATCGTATATTACACAGGACATACATTCCAGGACCAAATCGTAAAATATTGACTTTATTTACCACTAGAGGCACTTCTTAGCGTATAAGCTTTTAGTAACAAAGGAAAAACTTATATTTTAATATAAAATTTTATTACATGAAATACTGTTCTCATTTTAATATAAAATTTTATTACATGGAGTGCTGGTGCACCCCAGTATCAGCTTGTTCCATTCAGTCGCATACAAAGTAGAATCATTCGTATCGTTAAGGACCCAATAATTTGTAAAAGGCTTGACACTTTGGCTTTGCGTAGAGACGTTTCCTCCTTGTGCGTTCTATACCGCATTTAACATGGGGAGTTCTGGGGAACTGTTTAACTCGATTCCTGCCGCTAAATTTTACCACCGCACAGTATGTAACCGACTAAAATATCATCCTCACCATCTGGATACGTGGCACTCTGCTACTGTGTGGTTTCGTAGGTACTTCCACTCACTCAACTGTGGCTCAAAATGGCCTACCAGTGGCAGTGTTTCCAGGTTGATTCGACATGGGTACCTTTAAAAAGCCCGCCAATTTCCACCTTAAAGGCCGGCAACATCCCTGTAGCTGTTCTGTTGTTACACGGGGTCGTGGGCGGCGGTGATCACTTACCATCAGGTGACAAGAACGCTCCTTTGCCTTGTCTATAGAATAAAATTTTTTTTTAATAAACTAATTCTCTAGAGTGAAAGTGTTGTAAGCTAAAAACATCGTCATTTTATAATATA
>JAOYRR010000093.1:0-145929 GCA_038994665.1 Podotricha telesiphe
CATAGCTTTCTCTGTGAATAAACAATTCTTAACGGCGATTGTTATGGAAAAATGCTCTTTTCACTACACTTAGTGAAAAAAAATTCGTCTCATTTATAATTTATAGAAGAGAACCTTTCCTTTTACATTTGATACAAAACTATTAATCGACTTTCGATTTGTATTCAAATATTTTTATACACAAAGAACTTTAGTGAACCGTTGTTTTTTGCTTCGGCCTAATAAAAAAAATTGTTTGTTAAAGTAATGTTTTTTTTTTATATGTAATAATTATTCATCTTCGTTTTAGTATAAAACATTAAGTTAAGGTTTTTGTTGCACAGGTGAATCGGTTTCTGAACGAGCGGATAGTGAAGCTCGTACAGTAAACGATCAAAGATGTATAGAAGTTTGTATAGCGCGAGCAGCTGGTGGGCTTGGCCTCAGTATAGCAGGTGGAAGAGGTTCTACACCGTACATTGGTGATGACGATGGTATCTTCATATCCAGAGTTACTCCTAATGGACCCGCTTACTTGGCTGGACTTAGGGTAAGCATTGATTTCTTTATTTATTAATTGTTTGTCATCTATTTTATAATTTATTTAATTAGTATCTATAATAATAGTAATAACAGGATTTATAAATATAAAACTATCTTAGAAAATACAGTAAATTATGTGACTGAAGATGGTCTCTAATGTATTATTAGATCATTGTGGATGCAATGCGCATTGCATTGCATCCACGTGGTTGAAAAGTGCAGAACGAAGTGTTTAAGTGTTGAAGAGTATGAAGCTTATTTTACTATTTTATAGGTGGGTGATAAAGTTCTATCAGTTAACGGTACTTCGGTGGTTGATGTGGATCATTATTACGCAGTGGAAGTACTTAAAGCCAGCGGTCCTACTCTAACGCTTGTTGTAACGAGAGAATCGCCTACTTCCACGAGGTAATTATTCATCTCCTTATTAATTTATGAATGAAATTATTGAAAAGTTTTATAAATTTTAAATAGTTTATTTTGTAAATATAAAATTTCATAAATAAAAAAAACGTACTCCAAGTACCTAATCATACTTAAAACTTTTTAGAAATATAAGTTTGATGTTTTTACAACATTATAAAATACTATGACAATATAAATATTAATAAACTTGTAATAATTTGAAAGTCTAAATTAAAAAAAACTACAACCTTGTCTTGTATTCTAATTACTTTTTAAAACCATAATTTAACCGAAAATGTTCATTATAAAACAAGCAATCATAATTGTTATACATGCATAATAAAAGCTAATATAATTTTATCATTTTATAATGCCATTAAGCATGAATGAGCATGTAAAACTTATTAATAAGGTATATTTACAATCAATAATTATTTATAGAACTCACAGCCGTGCGCCGAGCGGGGCGAGCCACCACTCGGTATCGAGTGCCACAGATACTGTATCTACATTAGAAAATGGACAGGTAATTAAATATTATACGTTTGATTGCAGCTTTTCCATGTGGAAATTGTAATTGAAAGTATCTAGAGAAATTTGTTTAATTAATAATCATAATCTATTTTTTATAGATTAATATTTAAAAAAGTTTACAAAGTTTTTAATTTTAATGTTCTAATTAAATAATATGCGGGGTAGTCCGAGAAAAAGGAGCGCCAAAGGCTACCGTCCTTGTATACTTCTTTCGACTCGTCCACTCTCATCAATACCCTTCCTTCATACATGCCCTTATTACGTGACCTTCCCCCATTATCAGCGATACTTTGTTTTCAGAGGTCAATCTCCGTTTGCCTTCGCGAAATATATGTTTCTTACCGTTCATTCATCACTCATCCTCTCGGCGTGTCCAAACTATCTGATCACATTCTTCCTCACTCTGTAACATCCTCACTGAAGCCTGCCATTCTCTTTTTCATTTTATTACTTATTTGAACGCCAAATATTAATTGTAATATAAATCTCATCAGGTAACAACTGGCCGCGGTGTACCAACGAAACCACTTATCATAAGCAACCAATATGCGCAAGAATTTGAACCTGAACTCAAGGAACAGGCCAATGAGAGCTACTCGCCGTCACCGACGCAACCAAATTATCAGCGTTTGCAAGCTTCCCCTCCTCCTATTCCACAGCCATTTGTACCGCCGAGTAAGTATTCTTATATATAATAATTTTGTATAGAATATACTTATTATATAAAATATGCCTTCAAACTGAGCCAGTTTAAAAGAGTCTGGTCAAAATGGTTATGGATTCGATGCCCACTCGAATGGAAAGGAAAGCGGAGACGCTGCCTATATTGAGAGTTTTTAATTTTCCTAAAATCTTGCAATCTGTCTTTTCTATTTATATATAGATATATATATATATATATATATATATACATACATTCATATAAACATAAATTAAATTTTCCTTATACCATAGTTATTATCATCACATAGTAGTTATAATTAATTTCAATGTTACTGAGAATTTAGTATTTAAATAAAAAGAATACACTTCCCAAATGTACATCATCATTATATTAAATGAGGTGTGTGAATTGTAGTTATGCCCAATTTAGTTTCAAGTTTAGAATAATCTAAACTTAAGTAGATAAGTATAATGATTATAATTGGCTATTATCAAATTCATTTTGATATCGATAACTAAGTAAAATTATTTCAAAGTTTTTTTTTTTTTCATATAATTATGAGATAGACTTCATTATCAATAAAAAAAATGTTGTTAAATACTTACATGAATTTTGATCAATTGACATAAATTTCAGCCTATAAACAAAAAGTCTTGGTCCACACGACACTTATACGAGATGGATCAGGACTAGGGTTCAGTATAGCCGGCGGTAAGGGGTCACCGTCCTACAGGGAGGATAGCGATGCTATATACGTATCCCGCGTGTCGCCTCAGGGAGCGGCCGCTAAGGATGGCAAGATGGTGGTCGGGGACAAGGTTGTGTCGGTAAGTTGTTGGAATCATATTATTATATGATGCGATAATATTTTTTGACCAATTTTGACTGTTTGCTATTTTGAGTTAATTTGACCTGCATTTTTTTTGTATATAATTTTTTTTTTTTTTTTTAAATATATTAATAAACTTTAAAACAAACGGCATACACTAATTTATCTAATGGATGTACATTATAATTGCAGATCAACGGCGTCGATATGGAGAATGCACTACACGAGAGTGCCGTGCAGTTGCTGACAGGACACGAACGGTTTGTGCGGCTTGTGTTGCAGAGAACCATCACTCCCGAACAAGGTGACATTGAGTTAGCTCAGTTATCAAGTAGCAAAAAAACTGTCTTGATGTTTTAAATTTAAAATTTAATATTTCCTACTAATAAAATATACTTATCTATATTATTAAAATTGTATTACAGGCGACCTGAACCAAAGGAAGTCCATATCAGACGATGTGAGAGAGCTGAAGAGCAGTCAACTGAATTTGAATACTACTCAAAAACCTATTGCAAATCACGCCCCTACACAGATTATAGGCAACCACACTGCACCGAGAGTTACACATATTATATCACAGTCGCAGCCACTATCACAAAACCCAAAACCACAAGCTACTTTTGCACCAAACGTTGCGCCACAACCGGCTCCGAGGAAACTGAGTCAAGTTAATGGCACGGTAAGGTTGAAAATGCTTTTTTTAAGGACATCTAATATAGAGTGGCTGCTTTTATTTTACTAAGCTATATAAAATTAATATTAGTGAACCTAGTTGCTTTAGTTATATGTAGATCAGAAATAATCTTTGTAAGCCTGTAAGTAGTGCTCGAGTAAAGTATTTCTATTGTTGACTTCAGGCGGGAGCCAAACCGGCAACTAATAGTACGAGCACGCCTCTAACTCCCGACGCGAATAAATTGCACGGCTCTAACGACGACGTTTTCGACGATATTCAGGTAAGATACGTTGCGATACCGCTGTACTAGTTCCACAGGTGACGGCCATGAAACTGTTTTAACACGTTCAAATTCATACGCTTTTATACTCGCTTACCCATTACATACACGACGCACATTCACCGTCCGCCCCGCGACTAATGCGCCCGATATCTAAACTATTGCGTCTCGAAATAAAGAGCTCATATTTCGAGATCGTAAAGTAAACGATATTTGACGCACTCGTCTCTACGGGGAGCGGACCGCACGCTATTCACACTATAAATATGTCATACATAAGAAAAAAAAAAAAAAAAAAAAAAAAAAAAAAAAAAAAAAAAAAAAAAAAAAAAAAAAAAAAAAAAAAAAAAAAAAAAAAAAAAAAAAAAAAAAAAAAAAAAAAGGGCGGGCGCGGGCGCGGCGCCGGTGGAGCGCGGCGTGCGCGTGACGGTGGAGCGCGCGCCCGCCGCCGTGGCGCTGCCGCCGCCGCCCGACGCGCTCGGC
The DNA here is from genome assembly GCA_038994665.1 of Podotricha telesiphe. NCBI lineage: Eukaryota > Metazoa > Arthropoda > Insecta > Lepidoptera > Nymphalidae > Podotricha > Podotricha telesiphe. The sequence goes on from JAOYRR010000093.1 coordinate 4,397, forward strand.
CGCGTCACCGAGACCATCACCAAGTCCACCTTCACGGAGACGACGGTCACGCGCGTCACCGACAACCACCTCGTGGCGCCGCTCATCATTGAAGTAAGACTTTTGGTTACGCGTTAAATTGCAGTCTTTTTTGTTTTTGTTTTGTTTTCATTGTTTTTTTGTCACTGACGTTATGTGGCAAAGGTGACGTTTAAGTAGTATATACAACATGTGACATAATATACAGAATAGCAGACCAGATTCTTAAAATAATTATAAAATTGTCAAATCAAGAAAGAAAATTGAGGTTATAAATAACTACATATTCCCTAAATATCTCGCCGGATGTGAGAAATGAATAAAGATTAAAATAACTTACTGTTGTAAATAAATCTTACAATGTCGTTATTAAAAGGATGGTCCTCCTACTGGTGTTCACGTGAACACCAGTAGCCCGGCAGCCCTGCCTTGTCATGATCAACAAAAATTAGATTCGTGTTAGGAAAATAACATAATTAATTTATAAAATTCAACTCATAGCAGTTGAATTACCATATGTTTGGTTCTGTATTTAAAAATAAGCTATATGTTCGTATAGAACTAGGTTGAAATTGTAACAATAAAACTAAATTGTAATAAGGAATTTGAAGCATTTTAACATATTCGAAGTCCCGTTGACGCGTAAATAACGCGTTGCCATAGCAACGTGTATATCACTATAAAAATGTATTTGACATACATGGTAGCGAGGGTAATGTTTATTTTATTAATTTAATATATTTCTGATAGATTACTATAAAAAATAATAACTGTCGCACTTCATCAAACTTTCGTTTTCTTTCTTTTTTTAAAAGCTGTGCCAAATTTTATACTCTATCTCTATAATTTTATACACAAATGTTTGTAAAAAGAGGTGTATAGTTTTTCCTTCACTTATAAATATAATGCTAAAATAATTCTTTAAACTTTATTTCTGACTCCCTGGCAAGAATATTAATTTTGTTACGTATAATATATTTTAATTACACATTAAAACACCTATGGAAGGTAATTTTAATTTTAAATTTCAACAACTTATACCTTAAAATTACCTATGTCACTATTAATCACACAGTGGTGATCTTTTTTTTTTGACTTCAATTATTTATTATAAATAAAAAAAACTGCAATTTACCTGGTAATTTATCTGACATATTTTAAGCCTTTGCACACACGTGCTGTCGCACCGACGCTGCTGATATCGTATGTATGGAATACTACAATAGATGTTAATTAAGCTTAAATAACTAGTTTACCATATGTATTTACTTTGTATTGCTACAATTTTTTTTATATTATTATCATCCAAATCTTGGCCAGTTACAATAAATTTCAAAACTTATTTAAATATTTATTTGGATTTATAATAAATTGAAATAGTACCAATACTAGTAATTTCAATATATTATTTATATTAAGTAGAGTCTATGAGTGGTGCATAATTATGTACTACTATAATGTAATTGATTAGTTATAGCCTTGTGTACTTTAAACATACATGTACACACACATACAGACAATAATATCTCAAATGGTGGTTGAATAATAGAAAACAATGACAGATTACGAGGTTTTTATTGTTTTACAAATGTACTTGTTGTGTATTAGCTTTTTAATTTATTTATTATACCATGGAATTTGCCATAAATTAATCATTACACTTACTAATATTTACTCGAAGTTATAAATGAATATCGTAAAACTTCTTGGAATTGTTTCATATAATATCATGTTATTTAAATCTCCCAAGTGCTATTTTATTATATACAATATAAACGATTAATTAATAAACTTTTAGTAAATAATTTTTCGGTACTAATAAGCTCAGTTTCTTTATAACTAGTAATTAACAATAATAAATACATACGAAACTTTTATATGAAATGTATTTTTTTTAATTTTTGAAATATAATGCATATAAAGTAAATATTTTTACATATGTCCCGTATTTATTTAATTATTTAAATTAGGCCTTGTTTATTTAAATCAACCAGTTGTATTTTCATCTAATTTTCATATACTCTATATCAATCAATTTATTAATATATATGGTATTAAAATGAATATATAATTGCAGAACTTTTCATATTGCAATATCAGAATATTTTTTCTATAATCCACTTTCTCATATGTCAATATAGACTTTTTTACTAATCTTTTTCGACATTTAATTACACTTAATATTTCGCGTAAAAAAATATGATTTTATACAAAAGTATATTTACTAACCGTAACAACGTAACTATGAACTTTAATGACTAAAAAAATTAATTTTATGATAATAATAATGAAAATAATGACATATACATATACCAATGATACATAAATATTTGTATTCATTAGAACTACACAGAAATCGAGCTACTTTCTGTGCTAGTTTAATGATTTCAAATAACACAATTTTGTATTTATGTAAAATAAATAGTATATCAATTTAATAATCATATAATTTGTATTTATTATTATTTTAAATAATTAATTATAGGTATTTTGCTTTCGCTTTTTGGCTTATTTATAATTAGTGTGTAAATTTTACTATATATAAATATTTCTTTGTTTCAGGATGTCACATTGGTGAAAGAAGGAGGTTCACTTGGCTTTAGTATTATTGGAGGAACCGATCATTCATGTGTTCCATTCGGCGGCAAGGAACCTGGAATTTTCATATCCCATGTAAGAAAAATAATCACCATCATCTCGTGTAATGTAGTTTCCAAATAAATAACTGCAGGGTTTAGAAACTTACATCATGAACTATAGTTTTATTTTTATAGTAACAAACAAACAAAAAATACGAATGTCTGTTTTTTAATGGAAAATTGATTACAAGAAATTAGTTAGTGATTGTAAATATATGAAGAAATCGTTTAGATCGTGCCAGGCGGCATAGCGGCGCGTTCCGGCAAACTCCGCATGGGAGATCGCTTAGTGAAAGTGAACGGGATGGAGCTGACTGGCGCCACGCACCGCGACGCCGTGCAGCTGCTGCTGCAGCCCGGCGCCACGCTGGCGCTGTCTGTGCGCCACGACCCGCTGCCCCCGGGCTTCCAGGTCAGTGGGAGTGTTGCCCGCTTATGACACAGGATTCGCCATCTTTCATATCTCGCCGGACATCCATTCATTACATCACGTTGATAGACCAGCTATTCTTTTTGTCCGGAAATTATTTGTTTTAAAATATAAATAATCTTTTTCGTAAGTTACATAGAACGTATTAGATAAATTGAACTGTTGTAGTGTATAGTGAATTACTGTAGCCATTTTATTATTATAAACATGGTTTGAATTTATCATAGTAGTCTTTTAAATCGACTAGGAATAATTCTACTTTTTATTATATCATTTACACAACCTAATACAGAGATTTATTTTTTAACTTGGCGATCCTGTGTCATTGGTCCAGTAAGTTATTATAATAATGATTGCAAAATGAGTGACTGAAGCTTTATTAATCTATGAATCAGCATCTGCAACTTGTCACAATTCAAATGCCATGTAATTTAATACATACTACTAACATTTGTGTATCTACTATCTAGTAATGACATACATTGAGAGACTGCCCATGTGCATGATTGCAATGATATTCGTTCATTGAAACGAGACTTAAAGTACCTCATGAGTTTGTTATCGAGTAGATGAAAGGCGCTTATGTAGATTTTGGCAAAGCAAAAGTAAAAACTGCATTTTGCTTCAAGAAAAGAAAAAGTAATAAAAAAAAACTCTGTGCTGCGGATTCTGTCGCTTGACACTTGCGGAGTACTGTTTGATATACAAGCTTGTATAAGATTGAGTATTTATAGAATATTGTCGTTATATAAGGTTATAACATTGTTTTGTTCCACACGTGCGCACTTCGGCCTACACCACACATATACAGGGTGTCATTCAAGTTGAGATTGTAAACGCAACTGTAAGTGATCGACATAACATGAAAACGAACATATGTGTTTTTATCCGATTATTTTATGTCAAAATTACCCCTTTCTAGTACATTCGTGTGCTCTGACGTCGTAAAACCTTTGCTTCACTCTCCTAGAGCGTGATTATGATCCCGACTTTTATTGCTAAATCATAATAAATTATTCTTTAGCTTTCAGCTTCTACCCTTAAAGGCTTTTCTATATGCAATCTTTTTTTATTTTTAAACCTGCAAAATTTGCATTAAAAAACTTCTTTTGACTGTTTAAACGATTAAGACTGTTGTATTTTAGAGACTCTAAACGTCCTAAAGTAAATGCATGCTTGTATTGGCTTTGCATGATATTAACGTGTTTTCTTGTCTAATTACGTAGATTGTGTGAAGTGATATATATAAAGTAATACTTTAAACAAAATTACTCTATGTAAATTTCATATTATATTGGTCCATAATATTTTATGGACATTCAAATAAAAAACAAATCTATTAGTATGTTTATTCATATCGTTTGGATCAGTGTGTAATAATTATATACTTTCGTAGGACTTAACAATAATAAAGCAAGAGGGTGAAAAATTGGGCATGCATATTAAGGGAGGTTTGAATGGTCAACGCGGCAACCCTAACGACCCCAACGATGAAGGAGTGTTTATATCAAAGATAAACAGTGGCGGAGCTGCCAGGAGGGACGGAAGGCTTAAGGTAAAAACAAATATAGTATGTAAAGACCAAATAATGGCTTTCTTTATTAATTTCTATTTAAACAACCTTCTTGTATTTTTTTTATTCATTACTGTTACATAATCTTTATATAAAAGCAGGAAAACAATTTAAAAAAAAAAAAAAAGGCCGGCGAATTATGATTAGTTTTTCTGTCATCAGTTAATCTGATACTTTCGCTGATAACATTCGTAACAATTACTATCCAGGTGGGTATGCGTCTATTGGAAGTGAACGGCGTGTCCCTACTCGGCGCTACACACAACGAGGCGGTAAACGCGCTGCGCACCGCCACGCACGCGCCCTTACACCTCGTCGTGTGTCACGGGTACTCGCGGCCTGACAAGTACACGGTTAGTTTATGGTTTTGCTGTTTTATGTATTGTATTGTAGATTTTTTTTTTTTTTATTGAATTTATATCACTACTTTGATTTAGATGACTACTGCACTTTGTTTTATAAATTCAAGACATGTAAAAATTTTAACTTTATAAATCAGATTTAATACAATTAAAAGCCGTACATTCTCGTGCATTGCAATTACTTTATTAGAATGCTAAAGTACTATAGCTTTTTGTTCATTTTAATTAGTAAAATAGTTGACACTAGGCAGTGCAGTTAGTCACCATATGTTTATGTTGAAATTTAAACTCAATTGTTATATCAATCTGCAAGTAATACTACAGTTTTTTTACCAAGTAGCATTACACATAAGCACTGCTAGTACACAGTACACATTAATGCATGTGAAACAGACGGGCAGTGAGAGCGGGACGGCGGAAACCGGTGGTTCTCTGTCTCACTCTACATCCAGCCTCGACCGCGATGAGACTATACAACAGGTTTGCACATTGAATGTATCAGTAATATTTATTAACCTATAACTAATAGTTATATGACTGGACCAAAAGCTGCTATATCTCGGACTCCTTCTCGAATAAGTGACAGACATTCTCTAACTACTCTGGTATAACGTGAAGCTGTAATAATTTCATATATTTTTATTTCAAATATTAAGAGACTATTTTGTAAATAATTCAAAAATAAATTATAATTATTAGCTTAGCGTTCGCATAAAGCTTATTAAATGTTAATAATTTTGTTTCTAATTTAGGAACATCACCGTCAAGATGTAATCGAATTTGGACAAGAGAAACAAGTTGCCGAAATGAGGGAAAAATCTACTCCAGAAAAGGTAACATTTGTGTATACTTTTTATTTATGATAATTATTGATAAAAGGGGATTTCTAATATATATGTTTAAAAAAATATTTTAAAATTAGTATGCTGTAAGAAATATTTTTGTAGTTTTATTGATGATATAATTGTATAGCTTAAGGTTTTTAATATACTAAGAATAAAAAATACGTATTATCGTTACATTTATAAATCTGTACTGTGTATAATATTTATAAAAACATAATGTAACCTATGGTTACATTTTGTGCTAACATGTTTATAGAGATTGTGCTTAATATGCACTAATAATTTAAAGAATATAAGTTTTATAATTACATAATAGTTGATATGAGTGTATCATATTAAAATGGATAATTGAATTTACCCAGGTACTGGACATAGTCCACGCAGTGGAGAGTATCGCGCTGGAGCCGGCGCCGCCCACCTCGCCCGAGCCGCAACACAAGACCACCACCGTCGTCATGTCCAAGCACACTCTCCAACCTCAGGTAGGAATTGCCTGTTACCACGCCCACACCCTTCCCCCCCCCCCCCCTTAACCTCTTTTTGCCCACAAAAAATTATGAAATAGGCTGTTGATACAAGGCTGACCTACTTTGTAGATTGTTAACTGTACTACATGTGTACAGGAAGTAATATAATAGTAGCTATACCGTAGAGTATTTAATTTAATTCAAAAAATGTTTTTAACAGAAAGACTAAGTTTTTTGAGCACTGCTGTCTCTAGAGTCATTGTTGGAGACGATTAGGTCATATTTGTACTAACAGCCGCTCGTATATAGACACCCTCCCTGCCTTTGAATTATGTAAGCATCTAACTTTAAAATAAAATGAGATACTTGATATAATCGAAAATTTAATATTTTGATTACTTTTGTAAATATTATTTAAAGATAATGACTTTATAAAAGTGCTCATTTGTATCCTACTTTTGTATGCCCGTTATTATTTTATTATTTGACGTTTTATAAAGAAAAAATATATTTAAATATTACAAGATAAATAAGGATAATTAATTATAATTGCGGACATATAAATTTTATAAAATTATCTCACAAAATGAAAAAATAATTAACTTATTACTTGCTTAAATAAAACCTTAAGAATACTTTATTACTTGCTTAAATAAAACCTTAAGAATTATATTAATATGTGTATCGAATAAATTGATAATGCTAATAATATTGAAGAAAATCTATATAGAATACATACTATTTTAGTATGGAATAGTAGAGTTATTAGTTATTTTATTATATATATTTGTAGTATAAATCTTAATAAATAACTTTTTATAGGTATTTAACCAATTTGCAGTTGATTTTTTTGCACGTCAGTTTCTTTGATAGCATGCACTCCCCTGTATTATATAGCTTGCATGAAAATTATATTTTTTTATATTTAATTATATTAAGTAATTTACGTATTATTAATTTATATTCTCTTATATCTTCCAAAATAAATGTTGTTCAGTATATATTGATGTAATATATTGTAGTAAAACGGGAAGGGTTCTGATTCCTTGTCGATTTCTGTCGAGTTTTAATTTTATTTTTAGACTAGACGAGAGTAATTTGTATGTAGCGCCAGGCTATTTGTTCACGTAGCCTAAGTGTGCATGTTACCTGAAATTGTGTGTGAAAATTGTACTGAGCGTTGTATTGGATCCTTAAGATGTACCCTTTCAAAGACGCAACTCAATACTATAAGTGTGTTTATGATACTTCCTAGTTAGCTCGGTGTCGTTATGTATTAGATTACAGTTTATATGGAGAAAACGTTTAGATAGTACACTACTGACAATACGTATTACGTCCATTGCAGACAAACCCACACGGAACGGAAGGAAACACATAGTACAGCAATAAAACATCTGTCCATAGTGTTAATCTAATTATAATATTCATATATGGAATCGCACTTTATTATATAGGAGTAAAACATTGTACACGTTATTATGATCTATTTATAAGATATTTATGTAGAAAAAGTTTCGCTTGATCTTATAACTAATCATTCTTTAGAGAATTGTAATTTATTACAAAATTTGATCAAACGGAACTTGTCGAATATTGCAATTTTTTTTTATTTTTTGACAATCTATGTTTTTGACTTTAGTGAATATTATTTTAATTTACTTATATTTTTATGTACTTATTTAATTTTTATGCATTATAAAATGCATTCACCGAACAAGTTCGATTTAGTTAATTCATTCCAAATGTTTATTTGTAAATTTTATATTATAATCATCTATGGGCAAAGTAATTAAGTATGTGGCTAGATATAGGTAGGACTTTAAAACTGTTGGTTGTCATAATTAGATTGTTGGTTGAAATTGTTTAAAAGTCAATGTAGTCAGTTAACAATGTTTTTTTTTATTTATTGAGGTAAAATCACACTTAGAGCATTCTTGTATATTATGAACATTTACATTGTTTTATTTTATAAAGTAATTATATTTTTTAAATAATTGTAGCGTATAAAATTTTACTACATAAGTACGCAAAACTTTGTTTTATTTTCTTGTCAGAAATTTTATTTGAGAATTATGTAATTTATCTTAACGTATGTCAAATATTTTATGGTATTACCATTAGATTGAGTACTAGCGAGTATTGTTAAAATTTTGATATCAATTTAGAATTTTAATATCATATTTAAGCTATTTATAAAATAATCTATAAATATAATGTTTTCTAAAAACCAAACAGCCAACTTTTGGATTTCTCCACTATATACATTCACAGTAGGACAGTGCATTATTTAAGACATACAAATACATACATATATTCAGATATATTATGATTGTAAATGTTCTGAAATGTACATACTACGTTGCTACGGTGGAGGGTAATTAGCTATTACAATTTATTACAATTTACCTTTCTATAGATGTTTATAAGATATTATTAAGCATTGATAAGTATAATTAATTAATAATATATTCCGAAAGTTATATATTTTGGTGGTTTACAGTATATAATGATATGTATTCGATTTGTATAGCACTCGAATATGCGTTTGATTCCTATATTCATCTATAATACTGATATTTACATCACAGCCTTTTTAATAGTTAAACAAGTAATATCTGTAGCCATTGCTATTTACACATATTTAATATAATATTCAAACAATAATCTAAAGTGACCAATATTGTACTGTTCATAATTTAGATATAAATGTACCTGCGTGTATAGTGTGTGGTATTTCATCCTGTAGTTACTTGTAGTCAAAATGCCTTTTGGATACCGTTTTATACCTAACTATTACATGATATTGACGATGTTTAGACCTATGATGTACCTATATTATTACAAATGTGTATTTGAAACATATAAACTCATTTAAAACTAAATCTAACTAACTTATCTAACATGAAATATATCATTATGCCATTGAAGCCACCGAGGCGCGGTCGGAATGTAATCTATGTTGTGGGTTCGATTCCCAATCTGTTGAATGAATATGTTTTAAATATTTTAATTTCTCTGCTCTGGTACTTAAAACAAAGCGCGGCGTTGAGTTCCGCCACACAAAACAAAATGTCTCGGATTCAGGCGGAAAACTCAGAATGTCTTGACACTAGGTGACACTCTCTGACTACCCTGCAGCGCGGGAAAATGTGTAAAACTGAAAAAAATATATAAATTTTGCTATATTGATGCAAAATTACTGTCAAAATGTCGAGTGTCACCTGTTTTTACCTTATGTCATAAGCTAAATTTTCTTAAATTCCAATAATTTTTGTTCTATGTATAACGTGTTTATTTATAATGAATGTTGATATGTAATATTTATAAATTATGTTCAAACAATTAAAGGTTTTCTATGTTTTGAGAAACACACTTTATAGTTGTTGTAATAATTACATTGTTTTTTTATTTATAGAAACATACAATGTCAATGTGTAAGTTCCTTAACATTTCTAAGATATCAACAGTGAGTATTATTGTGATATATTGCATTGTTATTTTGTTTGGCCTATTTCCGTCGAAAACCTAATTTCGCTTTGCATTTATGGTCTTTTTTATATATATTATTTGATTGGAGTTATTCGACACGTCATTACTGTTATGATATCCGGCTTTTTATTACATACTATTTTACATATGATTTGATTTACAAAATTATTATTGAGTATAAAATATAATAAATGTGATGTTTGCCAAATTTATGACTGCCATTTGTTTTGACATTCGATAACGTATTTGTCTATATCTAATTCGTTTTCACCTTTACTTTGTATACAAATTGTTCTTATTAAAATTATATTTTGGTGTTGAATTTAAATACATGTTGTTTACAAAAAATTATGTTTTTCTATATATCATAATTTAACATAACTTTTGTATATTTTTGTTAGCAAACTTTATAGCATTTATTTTGGAAGATTTCTTTAGTCGCAAAATTATCCCGTTGATTTTGTTCATTTTATTAGCGTCTTACGTACCTGTCGTTTTCTTGCAAGTTTGCTTATTTTTTGACAGACGTCAAATACAAACAAATATAAAAAAAATATAAGCAATGTACAGCATCGTATATTATGTTGGTTTGGTTAGTCGTCTAGTGCGCCCGCGCCGCCGTCACCGCTCGCAGTGTTCACGGAACAAAAAGTGAAGACTCCGCTCCCTGCGCCAGCCGCGGACGGGACTCCCGTAGACCCTCCTCCACCGGCCAAACTGAAACCTCCAGTACCCCGCAAACCGCAAACTAAGCGAGTTAGTTTCATTTCGGAACCACACGAGACGAGCGACCGGAGGCCTAGAATCATTCATACCGTGCATGACGATGAGGAAACCACTAACGTTGCATGCCAGGACCGCTCAATACTAATACAAAATCGACCCACAAAAATAGAAATCAATCCGAACGTCGTCCGCCCCGACGAATTTATTATACCTCCTCCGCCACTATTCGCCACGAAAGTAAGTCAGAGTCAATTAGTTCACGATGAACACGTGCTAAATGCCCCTCTTATAACGATAGTACCCGAGCGAGTAGTTCTCCCGGAACCTATAGTGGCCGAGACAGCCATGCAGTCCTCCAACTCAACTAATTCCCCGGAAACTGATTTTCCTCCTCCTGTAAATTATCAACTTCATCCGATTTTAGACTGTTCCTTACGTTTAGATGACCCCCTCGCATCACCCATCATTTCAGAAGTGCCTTCACATCAAGTCTTCCGTACTGAACTTCCTTCTAATGACGATGATGACTGTTTTCACGAATTATCCGTTAGTCCTGTAGGTGAACCTGGCCCACCAGAACTGTTGCACGCTCAATACAAAACTCTTCCAACCGTTTCTCATATACCCAATTCACCTTGCTATTTGCATCCCGATAAAAGGTATTTTGAAGACACTCCAGTAGAAGCTCATGTATCTTTAAGAGAATTGAGAAGTAAAAGTCTATCGCCCAAAATGGTACACTCTACGACTTATCCTCTTAGTAATCCGTATCCATCTCTAACGACGGTCGCGGGAACGTTTAATCCATACACATGCACTCTTCCGGTACGCGTTTCTCACGAGATGTCATATTCGACGTCTGTACCACAGCTATCACCGCCATTAGTTAGCTCAGTAGGTAAAGACATAAACGCCAACGTCACACAATCTGTTCCAATTAAAGCGGGAGATGCGCCTAAAAGTGTTCAATCAGAGAGAAGAGTCCGCTTTGGCGAAGTGACGACTGCGCCCGAATTCGATATAGATAGAAACAGTTCGGAATTTGCGAGGAAAGGGAGTACTTCGCCCGCATCCACCCTGAAACCCGCATGGAGCAGCGACACCAAATCCTTCGCCATCGGCGAGGTAATCATAAATGTACGGCATCTTACACACATGACACAACACTCAGCTTTTTTTTTATTGTGTTCGTCGACTACCCCCGCCCCGACAACTAAACACACGTTCCGTCATCGACCCATTATGTTATCGTTATCGTCATTAACTTGCATTTCTTTATACTTTGCATGTCTTATTTATTTACTGACATTGCTAACATTATTAATATTTTCTTTTGGAGTGTTAATATTATTTTATTTTTTTAATTATTATTTATCACTGACTGCATGGGTGTTCAAAGCCTGGAGATGGGTGTTCATGGCTTGTAAATAATGATATTTATACGCTTTTTTAATCCATATATTTCACTTCACTAAAATATATTTATAAGTAAATCAGCTCATGTATAACAATGTTTAAAATAATATTTTCAGGCTTCCCCGCCTCAATCTGGTAATTTTGTGAAAGCATCGGTAAGCGATAAGAAAAAATTCTTTGAAAGCGCAATGGAAGAAAGCCACAAATCATCGCCGAAACCAGGTAAGATAATGTACTATTATAAAATATGTACATTAAAAGCGATAAATGATAAATAATTTTATAAATATGTTATTTTTAAGTATAAAGAAAAATAAAACTGGGATACTTTTTTTGTCAGAAAAAGTGTTCACATTCTTATCAGCGGATGAGGTGGAGAAATTGAAGCAGGAAGAGGAAAGGAAAATGGCGTCTCTGTCACGCTCTGAGCTCGCGTGGTCCCCCGGGGAGGACCGCAGCGGAGATAGCGAGCACTCTGACGACGAGCCCTACGAAAATGGACACAGGTATAATAAAAAGAACATTGTACTTTTAAAAGAATAAATATAATTATTTACAGCTTTACGTCTGACTGTGTACGCGATGGTCGTGAATTTGATTCCCAATCGGGGGAAGGATCATTTTATTTCTCCGCTATGATGACTAGACAAAACGCGGCGTTGAGTTCCGACACGCAATATCTCAGATAATCATAAAAAAATTAAATATACTTTATAATACGAATATACTTTACTTTATAATGCAGATGTATAGGAATACATTATTAAAAGTATTCCACAAAGAAAATGATGTTGTTATTAAGACAAAAACATACGAATTCCAGCGTGTCATTGGGCGGAGTGAGTCCTTCGGCGAAGTCGCAGCGACGCCGCGCCGAGCGCGAGGGCTCGGAGGAGGACGCGGAGGCGCGCGCGGCGCGTCGGGCCGCGTGGCGCTCTGCCAGGCTGCGATCGCTCGAGCAGGTACTTACTTACTTTATGCATGGTTCTTTTTCATTTATATGACATACTTAAAAAGTTACCCTTACCCAAAAATAACTTAAAATTCAATGTAATTTCACTGTGAAATTATAAAGCTAGTGGGATCTGCTGAAGTAGTAACTATTCCTTTATATAACTCGCTCAGGTGTGATAGGATTATGACAAAATTGTATGCAATTTTAACTTGTCAATTTGATCATAGTTGTATCTTCAATTTAATTGATTATTTACTAAACTGACTGCTGCTAGTGAAAATAGCATGAACTATCGGTATGTGAAGATATTATCTAACTTGCATCTCCGGCGATCTCCTCGATATCTTCTACAGCCACGTCCTAGATGAAAGGGTTAACGCAGTTATAATATTTTAGGACGCTATTGAGTCACAAAAAGCAATTAAAAGCATGGTGGGTCCAGCGCATGAAATCATAGGAGAGGTGCCGACAAGAGATAATTCTCCTTCAGAGGTAAAACTTTAGTACTAATCTACCTAAAAGATCCAGGCCTAAATATCCTATATGATTTAATAGGTGAGAAAAATGAATACTTGTAATCTAATTTATAACATATTTAAAAATTAATTCATTTAGTATTTTCAAACATTTTGGAAATAAAATAAATATATTTTATTTTAACATAGATTAATAAATACTATGAGTTGCAAATTTCATTATTTTCACCTTGAAATCCTAAATTGTTGTAATCCAGTACCTAATATATGTTTTTGTCTAATCGTAAATAATAACAAATGGTTATTAACAATGTGTCAATATAATAGCTGGGGTTGCAAATATCGATACCAAGTTGGATACACGACTTCCAATCACCAATCAGCAAATAGCACTATTGAATACGTCTCGCTTGACGCGGTGAAGCGGAACCGGCCTCGATTAATTGTGTTAACTTGTGTTGTAAATGGTGTCGCTTCGCTGTATAACGGGTGTGTATGTGAATTGGCTTTACAAATTATAGAAATGGCCCCTGCCTCGTATCGCTTTACGTACAAAGCCGGGTCCTATACTGGCTGTCAAGGAGAAGGAGAAGTTGTTAGACGAGCGCATTACTCTGCGCACTGAGGAATACGTGTGTCCGGCCACCGGGGACACTAAAGTGCGAACCGTCGAATACATTGAGAAAGTCATTGAGAAAGAGGTACAAGCTACACCGCCTACCGCATACCGCCTACCGCCTACCGCCTACCGCAATCACGACGCTGTACAATGCCGTTTTCGTGTGGTTTTCTATTTGTGTATTATACAGTGCTTAGCTTTCTTGTTTACTTACGGCTACGATACGACTACGTCTACGACACGACCGCGATGCGACTATACTACGACTTTTGACACTCCGCATGACATTGACAGTTGACAGCCAAATCGATGTTTTATTGGGGCCTTCTCACCTAATGTATGTCACTAGGCACATTCGTGCAACACCGTACTGATTATAGTTTTGAAAATGTAGAAACACGGTAGTAGATACACGACTAATTTGTAAATATGGTGGCGTGATAGAACTGATAGAATGTATAATAGGTATAGAAATACTCTTTTTATTATGTAATTTTTTTTATTAAACGTGCAAAATGATTTCGAAAGTGTTTATATTTGTTTTATATTATATATCGTGTGTTGCATGATGTTTTGGCATGGCATGCTAACCAATTAATTGTGTATTTGTCAGACAATACCTGGATTCTAGACACGGAATCATCACCGAAAGAAATGGTTTGTTTCTTTCTTTTTATATTTATAAAGCTTCGCCTGCAATTATATCATATTGTAATATTATTCGAATCTTTTAATAATAACCCGTATTAATTGAGATGTGAGCGTGCTACTGTAAATGCGATCAGTTGTGGGTTCCATTCCCATTCGGGAAAAAGGAAATATATGAATGTACTTTACGTCGTGTTTTAAATTATGTTTAAGTAAAATATGATTTTTTTGCAGTCCCTATGTTTATGCCTATTTGCTTGCTCCAGTACCTATCATTAACATTTGTCGGAAGTCTTACCTATCTAGTGCATGTTATTATTTTAAGTTAAATATAATTTACTTTATTAATTTAATTTTGACTACCTTTCTAAAATCCTATGTTAAAAATTAGATATATAACTGTCAGTAATTTTTATTACAAATTTGCTATATATCATACATGAAAAACATTATATATCCATTGTTCAGATTCCACTCATTTAATAAATAAACTGTAACAGCTATCATCTCAAAATTTCTATTTCCTGTAACCATGATTTACTAAACTCATCATATAATATAAAGATACAAAAAAATATATTTTAAATTAACTTATTAACGCATACAGGTAGAGACGACACAAGAGAAGATAATATCACTGGAACTGACAACAAGTCCGAGTAGCGAAACAGCGCCCACTGACATAGAGAATATAAGTCTCGAAGCGGAAGTGGAGGCCGGCGAGAACTCGCTGCAACCGGATATCGTGCAGGTCGTGAACCCGCTGCTGGACGGCGGCGCGGGACGCGTCACCGCCATATCCGTGGGCCCCGCCCACAGACTCACGTACAACGAACAAAACTAAATGTTATCACACTAAATTTATTTCAATTGGAAATCTAATCGAAATTACAATATTTATTACTGGCAACATTGCCTTGAATGTTTTTTTTTTGTTTGTGGTCGGGTCGATGATATTTTTATAATTGTTTAATTTCACAGCGATTAATCGATTATTGTCAATTGTGGCTTCTTCTGTCTTCTCTCGTCAGTGTTCACGGTTATTATTTTTATTTATTGTTCAGAATCGAGAATGTTCTTTAATAAGAATTTCTTAGATTTGTTTTTTACAATGAAGCTGGCACACTACACCATGACAACACCGTGATATGTGTGACTTAATAAAATACAGATTATTGGTCGAGTCTCGGCGTGAATATCTTCAACGAAACGAATGACATTTGATTGATTTTACATCCATTTTGTATTATAACTGTGATAATAAGTATAGAATTCCACCGATTTTGCTCTTATTATTTTGTATTGGACCCGTCGAAGATATCCACCGCCGAAGATAGCGAAATTGCAGTGGCATTTCATTTTTATCACAATTTTTATTTTTTTAATATTATTTTGGAATGAATATTTTAGATTTTGTGATAAGTTTTATCTATTTTGATATTCTCTTCGAGTACTTTACGTATGTTACTTTAATTATTTTCATTCCGTGCGAGTTTTTATCGTTTGACTGAATGTTGATGCTGTACCTGGTTAGCGGAAATTATATGGAAACGATTGAATGGAATTATATAAATGAGATTACTTAAAACATAAGTGTACATACATACCATCGGAAGTGTATGCTTTATTATAAAGTGTTTGAATGTGAGTTATGTTGATATTAATGTCGGTTTGCTGCAAAGACGACGACGGCATCACGCGACCTTCTTGTGAATTGAATTTTAATTTTATTTTACTATTTAGTACAAATGCAATTTATGCGTTCATTAATGAATTATCTTTTAATTACAGTATTTGTGTTTACTGGTGTATTAATATTATTTAATATTATTATTTTATGTACGTGGTGCCTTAATTCCTCAACTAGATTACTGTAATGTTACGATTTACGAGTTTTATCTTATAGTAGTGTCTACATGCCGTTTTGGTATTTCATTCAAATATAATTATGTTTTACATAGAATACACAAATGCATTTGCATCTGAAGCTTTATGACTAAGATATAATTATTCTATTGTTCTTAATCTCAGCAAAATGTATATTACCGTTGGTTTTTTGGATCGTATTTAAAAGTAGATTTCTAAAAGATAGTTTTGTGTATTGAATGAAAGGATGGTCGTCTATGCGTGGTCTTTATATCTTTTTAAGGCTCTTTAGCAATTATTGTAAACTAATGAAAATATTGTATGTTTGTCCAATAAATGGTTTAATATATATTTTAATAAAATTAATGTTTGTTTTATTTTGTGTTTTCTTTTATTCTTAATGCAAAAACATAAGAATTATACATAATATGAAAAGTAATTTGAATTATATTACTGCTACATTATGTATCACTTGGGTGGAAGTTATTTCTTTGGAGCTATGATGCCTTCAAGCTGTGCCTGTAATGAATAGAAAATAATAAATGATGACAATATATATGTGCAGATTTACGCCAGGGCCAGGCCTTTTTGGGCGGATTTCAGGTTATGCTCAAAATCAAAATATTTCGTTTTGAATAGCGGAACTTTCAGTACCAGAATGGAGAAAAAAATAATTTATAAATATAATCATTCTCTTCTGGCTTCTGTAATATATTTTTATATAAGAAATATCGCAATACAGCTTTATGTTATGTTTCTTTAGAGTATAATATAATTTTATCATTAAACTATTATCTATACTAAAAATCTTACCTTCAATTGAGCGTTAGTTTTCTTCAAGGCAAGTAATTCTTCTTGATGACGCTTCTCTTCTGCAGCTCGTAACTCTGCTGCGCGACGTTCTAACTGTTCAGTCTTTTGTCTCAACTCCATACACTGTTTCTCTAATGAGGATCGTTCCGTTTCTAATTTTGCTACTTGATCCATTAAATCAGATTTTCCTTGTTCTGACTAAATATAAAATACCTGTTAATATTAAATGGAAAAGGCAATTCATTCGTTTAGTATTGTGACCATATTTATACGTATATAACCTGTAAAGCTTTTCTCATGCCAAACGCTATTGAACTGCAGTAAAGAGTTTGGTACGCTTCCATAGTTATCCTCGCTTCATCTCGAACTCGTAGCAGTAGAAGCCCACGTTCACCGCAATTAATTGTTACCTTTATTTATTAAACATATTATATTTACCAATAATTATTTTAGGATATAATATTCGAAAGTTTTTAACGATTCTCCAAACACGTAGTGTGAAATGCGAGTCGTATCATATTTTTTATAAGTTTACGTATCAATCACAACTTTTGTTAAATATCGAGAATCGATTATAATCTTTTTTTTTAATATTTTGTAAAGTGTTAATCGCACGCTTAGGAAACTGAAAAAGACATATTTAGAAAACGTATAAAAAAATCCGCTGCGTTTAAATTTTTATACGTTTTCTAAATATGTCTTTTTCGATTACAACCTTATAATATACGCTCTTTTTTTTCGCTTATTTAAAGTGACTTTTATACTCTCTCTTTTTTGTCATTTTAATTTTATAACTAACAAGCAGTAATTTCGTCTTATTGCAATATTTTTTATAATAATGCGTTAGAAATACATTAAATTAATAGAAATATATTGTAATACCGTGTGTTTAAAAGATAAACTTTTATGTAGTGTCGCAAATTTTAACGTATCAATTAACGTTTAGTTATAATAAAATTGTGAATAATCTTGTAGATGTTTGTAATTGTAGACTTGATTGTAACAAATATCAATTTACCTGTCGAATGAGCTCATCGAAACATTGAGTGTAGAGTTGTCTTCGCACTGGACATATGCCGGTCTCTCGCGCCTGTCGTTGCTGTAAGCGGGTGTCCAACATTTCTTGCAGATTTATCACATCCAATCTGGTGGCTGGCGTCGAAGATATCTATAAAAAATGGCACTGTTTATAAATATTTAATATTATGAAATATTCTTCTTATATACGAAAATTAGTAACATGAAAGTAAGGCGTATAATTTACTCTGAATAAAATAAAACATGACGCAACAAAAATAACAGTAGCTTACCTTTTGAGTCCATATCTGGCCATCTTCCTCCCACTCCTTAGGAGGCAGAATAGCATTTAATATTTCTTCCGTTTCCCGTTTTGCTTCTGTTGGCATACATGGCTGCGCTAATGCTCCAGTCGGTGGTGAGACCTAATAAAATAATATAGCGATATCACATTATTCAAAGAAAATTTAAATTTCATATTCCTTGTTTTAACAGTTTATTTCATTATTATTTACAGTTACTAACTACTTTAGACGTGCTAATAATAATTGCAAAAAATCTTTGTAACAATATAGAATATCAAAGTAAGTGCAAGATAATAATCAATCTCAAAGACAAACAAAACTTCACAATATTTAGATACTTACAGATTTTTCAATTTTTTTAGTTACTAACACTGGATTGTCATATCGCACAAGTGTATCCTCAGTAGAAATTGGCGCTCTCTCTCCCATATTTATAAATATAGAATCAAATGCGTTTTAACTAGCAAATATAAGAAAGCCGTTGTTTTCTAATTAGAAACCAAATATTTGCCACTATGACGCCGTCTCCTAGCAACGTCTATGAAGTTATTTACCATTAATGAATGTAGGCCAAATATACCTTTTCACTGACATTATTTAAAACATATTATAACTAGCGGTCCCGTTGATGCATAAACCACGCGTTGCCATAGCGGCGTGTATGTCAACATGGTAGTGTGACATTTAATATAATAAATTAATGTAATTTTCGTCACAACAGGCAAAATTCTTTAGCTGCACGTGTAAATATATAAAGTACTTATAATTAGCAAGTACTTTTCTATTTAAGTTTTGTAACTTAATAGAAATGTCAAGCCTTCCTATCGCAATAGTGAATCGTCTTCTTGAGATCTTATGAATCAAAATTTTATAGGGAAAATTTTAAACATTCTAGTAATTCAGACGATCCCTGTCCATGCTCGTAAAATGTGCTTTTTATTTTAAATGTACAAGACTAAAAATGAATTGTGAAAACCAATGAAAACAAAATTATAATTATATAAATTTATTTATATTATGTTTAGTAAAATGTTTAATTAACAGCTTGTAGTATTACTCATACTGATTTACATAAGTTTATATAAATTATGAATGATTTCTATAGTGTACAGTCATTTTTAATGAGTATTGCTTCTTAGAATAACGCATAATATTGACACCAGATCAAATTCCCAGTTTTCTAAAGTGCGTGAATATGAAATATATATATATATATATATATATATATATATACATGTAGTATACAAAAAATATAATGGTAAACATAATATAAAGTCTATAATTAATAGGAAAACTGCCACTAAGCAACTTCTCATATGTGTTTGATTCTGCTTAAATCAACATACAAAGCCTTAATCTGTGCCACACAATATAATATGTTTTTAATTCTTTAATCTAAATTTCAGGCCTCTAATTTTTTTATACATTTTACTACTCCATTTCAGTCCTTATATCTTACTTGCCATATTCTGAATAAAGGTAGCCACATAACTATAAGCACAGCACAATCACTAAACACAAGTAATTAGTTCTTGTAATGCCACTATTGCGAGTCACTGCTTGAACTTGAACTAGAATCGGTGGACATAACTTCAACATCTTCTTGTGTTGGTGCATCCTTACTACGGCCATCTATCTGTACAGAGTTGCCTCCACCAACCGACATGTGAAGTTCACCTGATGGATGCCATGTGAATTGATTGGGAGTAGATGCTGGAACTAGAAACATGTGAACATTTAGTTCTGATAGTGATGTCTTTATGTACAATACCTAAAATTGTCTTAAATGTTAATTGTAAAACTTAAATAGTTAATAAAAGAATAATGTAGAATAATAAAATGTAAACTATGAGGTTTTCATAAATTATTAATTTCTCAACTTTGCCCTTTATCCCACATAATAGGCAGTAGAGAACCTAGTGTCAAGAAACTCCATTCTCCACTATCCACCCTAATCCAAGACATTGTGTATTGAGTGGCAGAAAACAACACAGCACTTGGTCTTGTCAGAGTAACAGAGCACACAAATTTAACCAATTTAAATATAATCATCATGAACCCACATTGTGTATACAGACGGTATACACTGGCACTGTCGCAATGGCTTTCAAAATAAAAATATCATAGAAATTACCAAAAATATGTCATAGAATTTACAAATGTAGATACTTCATATTGTGTTAGTATTAAAATACCATTAGCATACCAACAGGTCCTTTTATTTTAAAAATGAACTCAATAGTATAACTTCAATTGGATATCAATATGATTAATTGTTTAATTTGAAGCAGTGTGTACATAAGGAAGATATCATTAAGATAAATATAGTTAAAGGAAAACATAAACAAAAGAATTTTATTTGCTAATAGTGGAATATTACCTCCTCCTGTGGTTATTCGATGCAAGTCATTCAATGTGGAGGGAGTGTGGCCATTAAGAGGTAGATCACATAACCTTCCAAGCATTCCTAGTCTCATTTCCAAGTCTGTGGGATAAGGACGTCTTGGATCTCCGGGTTGCCAAGAAAGTGGTGCACTGACTGCATTTGATGCACTTATTCTGTTACCAATGGTTTATTAATTAATCAGGTAAGAATAATGTATTATTTTAAAAATTTGTATATTAATGTGTATTACATACAAATATTAAGATTGATCTCATTTATTTTTTACCAAAATTAAGTAGTGACTGAATATTTATAATAAAATTCAATTTACCTGTGTGCAAACTTTATAAGCTCTTCTGAAGGAACTGGTCTTTTTCTTGACTTAACAATAGAAGCAAGCTTTTGTCTTGCTTGATATAAAGATGTCGCTAAGATTTGTTCAGCATCTTTCAACTGCCTTTGCAAGTGGTGAATGTCTTGGTCCTAAAAATAATATACAGTGTCAATATCATATTAGGTACAATATAATATTAATTATTTTATATTATTATTTGATATGATGTACCTTATTGTCAACTTCAGCTTTTAATTCATTCATTTTTTGTTGTATTTTGGCTTGTTCATCAGCTAATTCCAATGTTTTCTTCAGTTCAGCGTCTTTGGCTAATAACAAATCTGTTAACTGAGCGTGATCAGCGGCTGACAACTTTTGTGATTTCGGAGCTATAGACACTTCTATTATCTCTCTAAAACAATAATAAACATTCATTATGTTAAAAAATTAAGGAATTGTAGGTTTATAATGTAATATTCGAAAACACACTTTGCTATAAGTTCCATATCATCAATTATCGATAGCAACCGATCCTTCGTACTTAAATGTGACGCCATAATTTCTATTTATAATATTTAAATTTGAAGTATCAGAAATTGTAGGACAATAAGCAAAATAGCAATGTGTTTAGTAAACTTAATTAAAGCTTATTTCTTATTGACAACGTCTAAAAAAACACACACAATGTTGCCATTTACAAGTTTTAATGTAAAATAAAAAATATTACAGATTACTTTATAAGATATGAAATTTTATTATGATAGAGAACTTTATATATTGTAAATGTATATATTAAAATTTCCAATATACCTCTATAAAGCTCTCCTGAATTATAATTTTGCTTACTTTTATTTTTCTTTTCTTTTATTACAACCGCTCACTAAGGTAAAACGCATTCTGCGTTCAAATTTTGTGTTCAAAGTGTGAATAACAAAAAACTTTAAAATAGATATCTAGGTAATACAGTTATACCAATATTATAGTAAAATATTATAAACTATAGAAAAATATTAATATAATGGAGATTGAAAAATATATCTATCCTATAATAAAACATGTACATTGAATATAGATTAAATAAATTACCTCTGTGTAAAGGTCTTCATGTAAGTAACAGAAGCCAAAAGTATCATTTTCAAAATGTATGTCTGTTTGTCTATTGTCCGCCTTTTACGTATAAACTACTGGACGGGTATTGATGAAACTTTTTTGTTATATACTGTGCAACCTTGATATAATGAAACTGAAGGGAATTAATAATAATTCGTTATATGAAGTAATAACAAGGATCATTAACCATATAGTTACGGTCAACCGCACGTAGGTACTAATATGCTTTCCTTGTTATAGCAAACGATTTACATACTTAATGTTTTTTTTCAATTATTAGCTATTGCACTTTAAAACTTAAAAGTGTTTAACAACACTAAAACAGCGGTCTTTAGCTTACTTTACTAAAAGTCAAACAATAATACGATATAAATTGTTATAAAATTGAATGTAGATAATTGGTAAGATTCGTTATGATATATATTTACAAAATTTGTAATAATACTAAAATTCGTTAAAAACATGTTTTTGACAAAAGTATTCGTAATGTATGGGGATATTTTGTATTAGGGATTACGGACAGTTCTAGGGTATTTGGAAACATTCTTCAAATCGAGAAAATCGTAATCGTAAAAATAGTTATTAGTCCTATGCAAAATATAGGCTCCAGTTTTTTAAAAGTATATACCTGATAATAAAAACTAATAGCCTGTCTATTATGATGAGAAAAACTAATAACCTGTCTACTTATACATAAGTGATGTTAATGCTAAATAATCACCTTGATTCTTGTTTGCATTAAGTTTTCTCTTGTGTGCATTAAGTCGTAATTTTATTGAGTTATTTTAAATGGTACCAAAATCTATTGCTTATGTTGTACGTGATAGTTTTTGGCGCCATAAGGATTTGAGCCACAAGATAGTTGATTTAAGTGAAATTTGATTTTAAGAGCAATGGTTGTGGAAGTTTATATTTAACATCCGCCAATTAACCCAATTTATAAAATGAGTATCAGACTGTACTGTTACATTATTTAGTTCTTTTCGTTACTTCATCATACAGATAATAGGTTAAAACTTAAATGACAAAGAAAGCAACAACTTTTTTAAAAAATACTGAAAAAAATGGATAATAAATATAGAGGCCGAAGAGTAATACTAATAGTCAGCCTAAAACTACAGAGTTATACTTATTTTTTGTTTGTCATGCCACAAAAAGACAGCTTCCTTCCTTGAAAATATATCAAGGAACTAAATTATTACACCTATAAATATATTTAAAAATAAACCACACGCATAACGTCAAAAAGTTTTGTATGTAAATTATATACAAAGACACTTTCTACCTTGACCTTTCTCTTCACCAAGCAGCTGACCGCTTTTAAATTTATAATACTTCTTCAATATATTCATAAATAGTTAACATAATTTAGCTATCAAACCAAATTAATTTCATTGTTTTTTAAATAAATTTCTTGACATATCTACAACTCTACATAGGTACCTAATATTTAAAAAAAAATACAATATCAGTTAAAACAGCCGCAAATGTAACAAATTTACAAAAAAAATGCTTTTAACACAATAGTTCTAGGTAATGGGTTGCAAGTTCGTTCGCATAAAGTATATAACATAATTCATGGCATTGCAATAGGATTGTTGACGAATGGCGTCAGACCGGCTTGTGCACGCAAAGTGCGCGTGATAGTACGGCGCGTGCAGGGGAGCCCGCCGCACCCCGCCGGTCACGCTCTGTTCATGCGGTCTCCACGTGATCACGAGCGTTTGTAGCTGTGTTCTGTTATTGTTTATTTCTTGTACTATAACTTTTTTTTTATCTTGATACATCAAGTAACATATAAATAAATGTTTATTTTTTTGTAATGTTTATTTGAAAATATGTTGCAAATAAAAAGTAATCATGAATAGAAGTTACAAAATTAACACTATTTCAAATGTAATTTTTAATTGGTTACACGCAGAACAGTACAAAAGGCTCAGATGGGAAATAGTACCCCAGAGTAAAATTATCAGAATGCAATGTTAAACTTTATTAAAAAATACTCATTTATAACCTGTTTAAATTGTTTCTCGACTAACATATTCAATTAACTAGGAAATAATATGATAACTTGATATACGAAAAAGTAATAAATTTACCAATATGTTATTGAACATAGCTTTAAAAACAAAAGGGAATACTTATATATATAATCTGTAAACGTAGTTGTTAAGCGGGGTGAAGAGGGGGAAGTAGGTTGGGTATTCGATCGCAACTGAACACAAGTCGCAGCATATTCCAGTGCTGTTTTGACAGTAGAAGTGAAATTGGCTCCTCGGCCAATCTAATGGAACAGCGTTCCTTCGCGGAAGTGTCACCTGCAATCGTTTTATACAAACCAAGCATTCGCCACAAACGGGACTGTAGTAAACAAAAACTACTGCTCCTGCTATTATGTTGCTTAAACGGATCATCGAAGGAAAGTCGATGTTGAACACGGATGCCAATGCTAAAGATAGGTCACCAGAGAAATGTTCTAGAAGGAAGTCGGAATGCGAGGGTTGTGGAGACCATTCCACGTAAGTCAAAGATTGGCTTATATCCGGAGATGGTGTTTCTATTATTCCATAGATTTCTCTTAAAACTTAATTCTTATCAAAATATTATCTATTATCATTTGAGGCGATGTTTTGTTTGTGCACAATACATTTGTTTAGTCAAGCAATACTAGGAAACTAAACCTAGATATTGTAGTAACTAATAATAACCATATTTACCAATCAATTACTATTTTTAACATTTTTTAAAGTGTTAAAAATTTTTAACAAGCGAATTTTTATACAGTTTTCAATAGTAGGTAAATCAATTAATAATTAAAAAAAAATATAATGGAACATTGGCTTTAGTTCAATTGTTAATGGTTTCATTTTCAAATCTTAAAGATTCCTATTGATTTCAATATGCTACTTTACTTAATTACATTTCGTTGCACTTTTTTTTTTTATATTTTGAACCTGAAGTAAAGTAATAAACAAATCTGAAACATAAATGTTGCAAATACACAATAAATAAATATGACTTACCGTCGATACACAAAATATTATTAGTTTAACTGTAAAAAATGGGTTAATAGCTTGTCAACGAAATCAAAATATAATGATTTAGTTTATTTACCCCTGTTAAATATTTTATTACTCACATTATAAACGTCGAATAGATTCTATTGTAGCGCAGTGGGACAGCGTTTGCTTGTTAACGTGATTGGTTCGATTCCCACTCAGGGGAATGATTATATTTAAAATATTTTCATTTCTCCGCTCTGATATTGAAGACAAAATGCGGAGTTGAGTCCCGCCACTGGACAACGGATTGATTGACACTCTGCTCTCTGACTGCCGTGCTATGCGGCAAAAAGCGTGAAGATGAAAATGTACATCATTGTACATGTCCAACATTGAGGCCTCCGTGATACAGATTGGGACATCGTCCAACTGTAATCACGATTGCTTGCGGGTTCGATACCCATTCGGAGGAATGATCAATTATTTTCATTTCTCCGCTCTGTTGAATAACACAAAGCGAAACGTTGAGTTCCGCCACTGAGCACGCAATATCTCCAATTATTATTAATAATTCAACTCTTGAAAATCTACGTATAAATATATTAAAGTTCTTGTAAACGTGTTGTTGTTTTGTCTCTTTCCAATCACATCCGGGGGCTCGTCCCTCTCGGGTGTAAGAACCGATGTAATCATGACGGAACGCCCTACAATCTTGAGGTCACTATATCAGAGGTCTCAATAGATAGCCTCAAGTAATGATTCTTCATATAAACTCTTTGTTGCCACAGTTGTTGATCAGTTTATTTTCCTTCTTAATACTAAAGTAACGAATGCTGCTCATTAAAGTTGGTCGAATGTGAGTTTTCTTAAACACGTATAAAAATAATATTCTATTATTAAAGTCAATTCATTATTCAAAGTAAAAAAAATGTTTCTAGTATTCTGGAAGAAATGACGAAGATGATACTACTTGGAGTACTTTTATGGGCTGGAGTAACGTTTGGAGCTCACGTTGCTCCATATCCGTTAAATCTGATAGTAACTACAGGTATGTATAAAAAACTTTTTTGCTAACACATTAGTAAGTCAGGGCCAGATATCAAGCGAGACTTTTTACAGATATCAGCCATCCACCGCCCATGTATGACTTCCCATTTCCAAGCACAGAAATGCTGAAGAAATTACCTCCTGTGACGGTTGAACATACAAACAGGTCAATCGGAATAAGTAAAATGACGGTAGACATGCTTGAGCGCTTGGAAGACAATTTGGAGATTTCTGGAATAAATCCTAAGCCGGGTTCTACGGCCCAAGGTTTAGCGATGCTCGGTTACCCATCGGATGATGCGATGAAGTATGAGAAATCGTCGATGACGATTACCAAGGCATCGCAAAATCTAGTCTGGTCGCGATGCACCAGGTATTGTGTATAGTTTTTTTTTTGTCATTAAATGCTTTTAATATAATCGAAAGTGTTTCATATAAATACTTAATCTCGTAGTAATTTGTAGTGTTGATTGGTTCTTTAATTTTATTTGCTATACAAAATACTGACCTAATATTGTTCAAATAATATATGAAAACTTTATTTTGTCTTAATAATTTTAATAACAATTTAACTCAGATATGGCCTACCGACGGACGAATGTGCGAGTTTCATAAGCACGTTAAACTTGCGAGAAAGTGAATATGGCCCAGAATGCGCACAATTGGAGAGATTTACTTGTCGCACAAACAGAATGTCGTCGAAATATCGAACTTTTGATGGTTCGTGTAATAACCCTGTACGATCTTCTTGGGGACAGGGTCTCACTGGTTACAAACGGCTTTTGCACCCTAGATATCATGATGGCATTGAAGAGGTAAAT
The DNA here is from genome assembly GCA_038994665.1 of Podotricha telesiphe. Lineage (NCBI taxonomy): Eukaryota > Metazoa > Arthropoda > Insecta > Lepidoptera > Nymphalidae > Podotricha > Podotricha telesiphe. Next base: position 31,764 of record JAOYRR010000093.1, read on the forward strand.
TAAAACATTAAATTAATGACTTAAAAAGTACATTGCACATTCTGAGATTTAGTTTCAGTTCAATTGTTATATTATTTGTATAAATTATAAATTGTATATTCTTAAAATTAATCTTTATTAATTATTGACGTCTGTTCTGCAGTTTTTACTATTTATGTATATTATGTGTATATTCATCGCCATAATAATTTAAAAAAAAAATGTTTGAAACTCACTTGACATGTTTGTTTGAGTTTTATCTATGACTATATGTATTTACTTCCTTAACAGTTTGTTAAATATTTCTATGTCATTGTTCTTCATATTGCAATATAATTATTACGATAGTAATGCATATGATATTCAATAAGATTCCCATAATATAACATTTTTAAAGGAAAATTGTATAGACTCATATAATAACATTTTAGCCTCGTCGCGCTGTGAGTCACAAGGACTTGCCTTCAGCGAGACTTATAAGCGTAATGCTCGGTAATAATTTGGATGTGCCGGAAAACAAGAAAACCATTGCCTTGCCGGTGTGGAGTCAGTTCATTTTCCATGATTTAGTTCATACACCTGTTCGTAAGACAAGTAAGTATATTAAGTTTTTCTTATAATTTTTATAATTATTATTTTATATTTATAACTATTTTTCTATCTCTTTGTATATCTATTTATATTTGAAATGTCACTGATGTTATTATAGGTTATATGTAACTAAGGACTTAAGTTAAGTACAGTCAGCGACAAAAATTAAACAATAATATTTTTTTAGTTCACACAAATCAACCGATTCGTTGTTGCGACAACTCTGGTACTAACTTGGCCCCTCGCTACATTCATCCAAGTTGTATGGCGATATCCATATCTGATAAGGACCCGGTATTCAGCAATAAGGCCACATGTATGGAATATACTCGTTCTGTTACAACTTATAGAGGCGACTGTACTTTTGGAGCTGCGGAACAGGTGAGTTATTGTCTTTTTTTATATATTTGCACTTTTATTTTTGCATTTTGTGCAAAAGTTGTGTTTGTGGAGGCAAAAGGAACTGCACATATTGGAAGCCTTTTTTGCATTTTGAATCATTGCGTTTGTGGTTCTGGAACACAACGCTGCTCTTAATATTATTCATGCAAGAAATTTAGAAAATTTTAAATATTTGATAAACCAGTCTACAGAGATACTAACAACAAATATAGGTTGTAATAAGCTTATAAGAATATCGACGCAGCTGGATGTAGAACGCATGGCTTAGCGGTCAGAGCGGTCAGGCTTGAACGGTTTTCAAGTGGCGCGGGTTCAAATTTCGCTGCGTTCAAATTTTTATACGTTTTTTACTCCTAATTTCCGAACACAACTTTCGTAATAAATTATTGATAATTTGTAAAATTTAAAAGGTATTTTATCTCTTCCTGTGTTCCGTTTTTTTATTATTATTTATATGACTGGAATGTTCTTAATTTAATTTCTCTTAATGTATACTTCAAATATACTACTTAAAATATTTTAATTTTTCTGCTCTGATGAACAAGACAAAGCGCGATGTTACCAATTTGATGGAGTGTCTTGACACTAGGTTCTCTCTGACTACGCTGCTTTGCGGGAAAAAGCGTGAAGCTGATAAAAAACTCAATAACGGATAAACGTTAAATATCTATTATACTACACAATATAATTAACAAATTAATAGAAAATAACGTGCATTATTATTTACATGTACATAATGTCACGTGTAAAGTGAGAAGTAAGATTAGAGTTTAACTACATTATTATTGTTTCTATTGATATCTTATCAAGTAGCAAGGAATTATTATGAATGAAAATGTAATGTTACTAAGAATAACTATTTCCTCTATTTTACGTTGTCCATTTGTGATATTGTATAAATTTACAGCATATTTTCATATAATCTTATATGTAGTCGATTTAGAATTAGAACTTATAGAATCTTATAGAAACTCGCTTCGTGCTTGATTAATTTAATGACTTCTATTTCGTCTCTTGTTTTACCATTTTTAGAACTGAAGTTGGTTATCTAAAAATATCACGAAAAACGATTAATTCGGATATGTACACTGACTCTTTTAGGCCATAAAATGCCAAACTTAAAAAATAAATAAAAAATATATAAACTAATCTAATCTTAAAATACTAAAATCGCATAACATTTGGCGTTCAATTTTCCTTTAGGTACACTACAATTCTAAAGGTAATATAAATATTTGAACTTATAAAAACCTTAAGGTCCCAGGACCTGGTTCCGCGGTATAAACTACAATCATTTTATAATGGCGGAAAGAGAAAACAATGGTTATTTTATAAGTACCTACAAAATATATTGTGGGTTAAACTTTAACAAAATACATCTAACAGAGATATATAAAACGTTATATTATGACGATAGTATGTTGATGATTGGCTTGTTATTGTCGTAAGAATAAAGCATAATAACTGATAAAGCATATGTCACAAAAATTGTTACATTTTTATTAATATACTGTCTATATCTGGATTTGTCTGGTTTAAATATGATTTTTTTCTAAAAATTTTAATTAGACTGGTGTTTTTGTTAACTGATATGTTATTGATTGGAAAGTCGGAGGTCCTATGTACTATTCCTATACAGTACAATATAATTGTATAACAATTTCAATTTATATAATTTTATAATAGAAGCTTAAATTATTTTAAAACGAAAAGTTATATAAAATGACACATTAGAAAAATGACGAAGAATAGTTTTTAACCCATCGTGTCGACGGTATCTGACTAAACGCATTGGTCGTGGATTCGATCCTCACTCGGGGAATGATTATTTTTAAGTTACTTTCATTTCTCCTCTAGTAATAAAACAAAATAAAAGCGTTGTTAAATTCCGCCACTCAACACGCAATCTCGAATTCGGGCGGCAAGAGGCGCTTCTGTTGCTATAAGGGGTAAGGTGTTAAGCTAAAAAAATATTTAAACAAAAATGTATAATTATTGAAAGACACTAAAATACCATATTTGAAGTAAAAAGTGAAAAACTTTGGTTTTTCAACGTAGTTGTAATAGATTCGACCTATTGTTTTGTGCTGCCTATAAATATTTATTGGCAGCGGTCTTATTAAGAATTATTAACATCAATCAATATCCTGTATTGATTTAACCTTTTAATTTAAAATGATTGTGTTGATTTTGCACGTAAAAATATATTATCTTAAATTTACTACTTTGTTTATTTCTTTAATAAATATAATCATATTTGTTTGCTACATTTTTTTTTCAAATCTTGTCACAATATTAAATTGTTAATCACATACTTTAATAACTGCGACAGTTTTATACTACTAATTTTCGTTATAAGATGTAATAATTATGTACATAAATATAATAGGTATAAATGGTATCAAGTTTCTTCGTAAGTCGCAGTGAAATTTATTTGCAATGCATGCAAATTTGAGTTTTAAGTGTAAACAATAAACATATCGGCAATATAATTTACGTATATAAAGTTTTAGAAATTAACCGTTGCATTCATAGCATATGGGCTACACCAAATATAACAGGTATCTATTTCTATCAACAAGAAGCTATCAAATATAGATTGCTCTTCATATGTGAAAAATATATTTTTTAACGTGAATTCTCTTAGAAATATATATGTTAAAGACAATTATATTTTTTTTTCTTTAAATATAAACTTCTAATCTATAACTTGGTTATAACCATGTCTTTATAATAACCGCTATACATTAAAAGTTATTTAGTAAATATAAACAAAACAATTGAATCACGTAATGCCTATTTTCTATTAAACTTATAACATAACTATATGTAATAAATTTTTCAATATCGATAATAATGTATAATAAAATTTATTATGCAAAATAAGATTTTTTAACATCAACAGTACATTTAAATGAACTAAAAATTATTATGTACGTAATTTTCACATTTAACGTCTCGCTCATAACCTTGCATCGGTTTACTGGCAGTGTTGTTTGTTTGAATATCCTATTCAATATTTGTGAAGTTATATGTATATGTATATGTATGTATATAAAATGTTTTGTTCCATTTTTAGAATAACCGGTTGTAGCTTGTAGATAGTTTTGGTACCTTTTTATGTATAATATCATTTAACTTGACGCTTTTTTACCACAGAAAATGGAAGGTTAGGAGAGAACCTAGTGTACTAAGTCATTTCATTCCCCACTTTCCGTTCAAATCGGAGACATTCAAAAATCTCTGAAAATAAATTTTACTATACAATATTTTCGTCACAGAAAATTTTATTACATTATAATGTAGCAAGTTTAATAGAAAATACGTATTATGTTAAACAATTGTTTTGTTTATATGTACTAAAGACTTCTAATCTATAGCTTGGTTATGATAGAAATAGATGCCTCTTATATTTGGTGTAGCTCTCTATATGATATGAATGCAAGAGTTCATGTCTAAAACTTCATATACTTCGATTAGTTAACGATTAGTTTATTAATTCATAAATAATATATTTTTATCAATATATGTTGCAAAAGACATATTTAGAAAACGTATAAAATTTTAACGCAGCGGGATTTGAACCCGCGCCTCTTATAAACCGTTCAAGCGCTCTGACCGCCAAGGCATGCATTCTACATCCACGAACGGATTTCAAGAGGCGCGGGTTCAAATCGCGCTGCGTTCAAATTTTTATACGTTTTCTAAATATGTCTTTCTCAATTTCCTTAGTGTGGGAATAACACTTTAAAAAATGTTAAAAAAATAGATATATTTTGCTTATACTTATATATCATATTTGCATTTGTTGTTTATACTTAAATACCTTGGGCTGCAAATCAATTCTACTGCAACTTGATACCACATATTGCTTACGAATAATGTAAAATAATCTATATTAAGCAAAAACGAATGATTGGAAAACAATGACCAATGTTATTTAAAGTTAATTTAAATGCATTTATTGAATTTATCAACATACTTTTAATATTTTACTAAGAATACCTTTAATATTTTTGTAATCTTGGAAACTAAATCTTTCATCTTTTATCCAGTTTTTATTGACCATCGTGTCATATGTTTTTTGACCTTAGTCTCAGCAACCTTGTATCGGACTTTGTTCAGACGCGTGTCTATGCTTTTTATAGTGTATGTAGTCTTATATGTATATATTTTGTAATAATTTTAAACGATCTGAAGCAATTATCATACTATGATATATATATATGGTTTTTAAATTTATATTTAAAGTCTCACAAACACGTCTCTAGTGAAATGAAAAGTGCCTGTAATTTATTATTTATATAATAAAATAATTATTTTTGTGTAATTTCATAAATATTTAATGCTCTTTTGATTCGAGATAGATTTTCTGGCAAAAGGTTTCTCCAAAATACTTGTTTCAGAAATGTTCATACACCATAATATATTTAATTGTAGTTTAAAATCTTATAGGATTAAAAAGTTACATAAAAAAGTATTTACAATATTTATAAAACTTGTCACTTTATCTCGTGTTTATTTCTGTTATCATATGGAGCAATATTACTTTGATTGTTATCAGGTTTTGCTACGTCATGAAAATATTCCATTACAATCATTTATTCAGTATAAATCAACATAAATATTATGATTTCGTCTTCAAAAGGCAAATAAATCATTTATGTCACAAGGTATGCTTAATAAAATTCCACAAAAAAGTTACAAAAGTTTTATGTTTTTAAACTATTATTGAGGAAAGTTTATTAATCTATCCAAGAAATCTATACTGATTTTCCCACACATGAACATCAGAATGAATGCTGTTGAGGCTCACCTAGGAGGCTTATCATAGGTGTGAAATTATTGTAAAATTACATTCGATAAGAGCAAGAGTGAAAGTTTCTCACCTACTCTTCTTAGCAGAACGGCCTTCCGGCCTGTGGTAACTTCCGACTGACAACACTCCATTTTATGTTAATTAAGTATTCGAAAGTAATAGCCAATTAAAATTTAAAAAAATACTTTGAATACAAATCTTAAAAAAAATAAAAAACTTTCTGAAGTTTTAAATATGTAAAGAAACCCTATTTGTTAATCTCTTATAAACTTTATACATTCAGCTTTTCTCGAATAACTTTTTAGGTTAATTCGAGAAATGCTGCTTTATAATGCAAACATTTGATAGTGTATTTTAATAACATAATTACACTCAATACAATTGCTGTGTGTATGGATTTCAGTTAATATAGTGTTGTAAATGATATATTAAAATCAAAGTACAAGAGTATAATAAAGTTGATTTGTTAATTGTTCGCAGATGAACCAAGCTACTCATTTCTTGGACGGGTCCCATATCTACGGCTCAAACAGTCGAAATGCAGCGGCTTTGCGTGAGAAAAGCGGCGGATTACTTAAAACTATAACAATTGATTATGAAGAACTGTTGCCTTTAGCTGCAAATCCTACTGAGAAATGTCTAGTCAATAGTGACTCCGCTACTTGCTTTAGTGCTGGTAAGTTATTTTTTATTTAAAATGAATGAAATATACTCTTTGGTTCAGTTTTCTAAAAGGAAGAAGGAAAGGATTTGCTATGCAATGTGAACCTAATGAAACATTATACTGCTTTTATTTCTGTATTTTAGAGATATTGCTTGCGGACGGAACCTAATTCTGTACAGCGTACTTGACTATCTTGAAAAACTTGTAAATAAAAATAAAAAAAGTAATGTCCCGTTTAAATTATATACAATTTTTTCCAATTTAAAACTTTTAATCATTATATATCCTTTTTGATATTTATAGTGTAGTTAACGTTAATTGAAATTCAATTCAATTTCTTAATAGGCGATGTCCGTGCCAACATGCATCCTTGGCTAGCCAGTCTCCACTCACTATGGGTTAGAGAACACAACCGTATCGCCAAAACGTTAGCTACACTGAACCCTAGCTGGAATTCAGATAAATTGTACCATGAAGCCAGAAGAATCGTAGTTGCTGAATTACAACACATTACATTTAGGCATTGGCTGCCTGCTTTAACTGGTAAAATATTATTGTGTATATATGTTGTAGGCCGATCGTTGAATTTGCCAGATCACGATATGGCTGGGCATTTCATGAAAGGCCGGCCAATCATGGTCTAACAATCTTAGACTAGCTATATCGTTCAACGGTTAACGTGCGACGATTTGACCATTAACATATAGATATAACTAGTAATTATGTATATTTTTGACACTACTTGTGTCAAGAAATGCGAGAATTTTAGTTCTTAACTCAACAGTCTTAAGTACTATACCATAGCTAGCATTACCATGCGATAGCTATTTACAATAGCTAGATTATTTATAGCCCTTAATTGTCTTCATAAGTTTTTAAGTTTTTGCATTTAATATGAAATATAATATTAATTATAAATGCATTTAAAATTATAAAAAAAATAATAATTGTCTTAACTTGGAAAATCCTCGTACGTTTTTATTCAGATTAGACTTTCAAATACGTAATAGTTATGAACGTTTTATTTGTTACTCATGTGTGACTAATTCAAAGGGAATTGATATATAAACTTCAAAACGGCAATTGTACGTCATATTGCGGAAAACATACCGTCATGGTGTCATTAAGTGGCTTGCACTTTGAGTTACATGCGTTCGTCTCGTGGTTGTATTCAAACACCGCAGGATTGCTAAGTAGACGGTATATATTGCTTCCATTATCTGTCTACAGTGGGCTTATAGTGTAAAGATGAATATGCAGACAATTGCATATTGTAGCATCCGATTATAACTTGATAGTTTCGAATCTCGATAGATTATTTTAATAATATTTTTATTGGATGACAAATAAATTAATATCCATATATCCCTATATAATTATGGATATAGAGAGATATCCCTATATCTCCCTATATACATAATTGTATATATTTTAAATACAAATTTTTCTTATAAACATATACATTTTGAGTTCTTTACTTTTTTGCAGTTAAATGAATTTAAAATGACAATGGTTTCTAGAAAATGTATAAAAATTTGAACGCACCGGTCATTTGTTCAAGAACGAAGAACGATTTCCAAGATGTTCGAATTCGAATCCAGTTGCGTTTTAATTTTTATGCGCTTTCTAAAAATGTTTTTGATATCTTAAGTAATTACACTTTAAAAATGTTAAAATGATAATTGATTGGTAAATATTTTTGTTGCTTTTTTAGGTAAAGTTTTCGGCGAATTGTACGAGGGCTACGACGTTGGTTACAATCAAGATATCGATCCCACTATATCAAACTCTTTCGCAACTGCTGCTTTCCACTTTGTCAACAGTTTATTAGACCAAGATATTGAAATGGTCGATGAAAATAATAATGTGACGTCACACCGTTTGGGGCATAATTATTTTAAACCAGAATTGCTAACTGAAAGAAAAGGCCTCGAAAATATACTACGAGGAATGGTCAGTCAGAAAAGTCAAGTATTGGATTTCAATTATGATGACGATGTAAGTATAACTTAATAAATTTGAGAATAAATATGAAAACTAGTTATTTGAATATCCATATTTCTAGTACTGAAAATGGCTTTAATTTTAATGCAAGTTTACGAAAACTTGTTTCTTTCTTTATAGTTTAGAACAAAAATTAGAAAACTTGAAGTATTTTAATTAATTATACTGATATAGTAATTTTATAACTTGTACTATAATAAAAAATAGTGTTTTAATCAAATTAGAGTTTTCTAATACATATTTTTATGTGTAATTCAGGTGTTTATCGGTGATGTTGTTTACAAAAATATTTACAAATTAAGTATTTATATTATAATTGCGCAGTTCCCTACTCGTGCTGTTTGTTGTGGTCACGTTGAATAACAATAACGCTTGATGATAATTGACTCTTGTGTCACATTGTTTATAAAAATGTCGTCCATTGTTATGTGTTACGTATATGTTATACAAGAAGATCTTAAAATTATATATTATTCATTTTTTAACAGTTTGCTTATTTTTTTTAAACTTATATGTTAATTTCAAAGATTACTGCTGTTATTAGTAAGTGGCGCAGTAGGATGTCTGACCGTAATCGCTATTGATTGTGGGTTCGATTTCCAATTGGGGTAATGATTATATCTAAATTATTTTCTGATAAAACAATCTTGACACCAGGTTCTATATGACTACTCTAATATGAGGCAACAGGCGTGAAGCTATAAAAAAACTAAATTAATAAAATAATTTTGCTGCTCTTACTTTTTTTCTGCTGAAATTAAAATTTTAGTAGTAAAATAGTAATTAGTGAAACATAAATCAGTACGTAAAATTAGCAGTATCTAGAATTATATTATAAATTATATTTATAGAAGTTAACATGCAAGAATAAATTATTGTATAGTTATTATATTTTAGAATTAATTATTATTTACTTCGTGCTTAATCATCATTAACTTGATACGTTTTATAGGTACTTTAATATACGGGGCAATGAACTTTTATTTAATTTATAATTTGGCTATATGTGACGTTTTAATCGTTCCGTTCACGATTTGAAAGTATAAAGTATTATTTTTGTTTTTTTGTTCGTGGATCCCTACGAAATCGTATTAAAGGGGTCTTGCTGTATATTAATTAACAACAATCTTGCAAATTTCAAACATTCCAATATTACGTTACTTAAAAAGAAAATGATCAAACTAGTATGCAAATGTAGAGCATACATTTACGAATTAATTTAAAAAGATTTTCAATGGAAATAATTGTAAACATGTCAAAGAACACGGTCACACCAACAGTCCAACCGTTGCTTCTAATGTCGTGACATCCAAATTATCATTTAATTTGAGAATTTGTAGGAAAATATTATTATTATTAGAATAAAATTATTATTCTATCGGCATTGTTAAATATTACAAGTTATGTAATATTGACGAAACAAAAGATACCATCGTGGTGTAATGGTAAAGTGCCTTGATTACATACAGTGGTTGTGGACTCGATTCCACACGGATAAATAAATATATTTAGATAATATTCATTTTTCTGGTCTGGTACGGAAGCGGCGCTGGATTTCGCCACGTGACAAAAAAGTTAGGCGGAATATGAAGAGCGGAGTGTTTTCACACTATTTTTTTTTATTTATTAATACAATGCACAATGCATAGGAGATAATATTTCGCAGATTTATAAAATTGTTTTATTTATGAATCAATTGTTTTCTTTGCTTCAGCTCCGTCAACACTGGCTTGGTGGTCTGGATGTGATGGCAATAGATATACAGCGTGGTCGCGACCACGGGCTACCCGGATATGCTCATTACAGAACAATATGCGGACTGCCTTTACCTACGACCTTCGGACAGCTGAACGATGTCATGTATTTGCACGTAAGGTTCATTTTCCTTTCCAAAATATTAAGGAAGTATCTTGTTTGATTAAAAACAAATTCTTTTATGTAAATCTGATTCAATTGATTTATTTAACATTTAAAAGTGTATATTATGGCAGGCCGATAGTTTCCTGTTTGAATACACGTTTTACGCAACTTCCGGTTGTATTAGTTCTTGTTCTTATTTTAATAATATTGTGTTTGTATACGATTTTTGTTTATATTGAAACGAGTAAAAATAATATTTATCTATTATTAGAGTTTTATTTTTGCATTGATTTTGATTTATCATATGTTTTTATTAATACGAGAATATAATATGAAAAAAAATAATTGAAACTTTTTATTACAGACAGTAGACAAGCTTGCAGAGTTATATGAAAATCCTAGCGACATTGACCTAGTCGTTGGATTAATGGCAGAAATACCACTTGAAGGCTCCTTATTAGGTCCTACTGCTACTTGTTTAATACGTAAGTTTTTCATTAATATGTATATATTTTTCAAAAATGCTAGGTAGGATTTATCTCTTTGTCGATTATGTTAATAAGTTTTACAAACATTTAGTTTCAAGTCCAAACTGATAATAGTAAATCAATCATTTATAAAATGTCCAGTACAGATGGTTTTGTGTAAGTTAGTAGATTATAACTTACATATCTATGTATGTATATAAAATCGAAAACTGCTAGACGTACGAAGATGAAATTTAGTAGGGAGGTAGTTTACAATTAGTAAAAATTAGATAAAAAGCGAGCGAGGATTTTGCGACAGGACCGGATTAAGGAGGTCTAAGGGCTCTCGCAGGTTTACAAACAGTTGTAATTTTTTTGAAACAAACTTTAAATTTTATAGCTTTTAATAACAGTACGTACCTTACATCACTTTGTATAGTTATGTGGTCAGTTACATAATTTCTGTACCAAATCTTTAAATATTTATTAACGCTATATTTACAATTTTATTATTTAGGAGAACAGCTATGGCGTACGCGTGTAGGCGACCGTCACTTCTACACCCATACTGATGAAGCAGGTGGTTTCAGTAAGAGGCAGTACGTTGAAATACGACGCAGTTCCTTGTCACAAGTGCTATGTGAAAACAGTGATATAAGTGCTATACAAAAGGATGTATTCCGACCCCCATCTGACAGGTAATTGTATAATACATACAAATTACATTTAATAGTAATTAAGCATAAATTCAGTCAAATAAATTTGTAGAAAAAAACCCAGGATATTTTTAACATTTTAAAGTCACACACATTTAGAAAACATATAAAAATTATAAACGCTGCGGGATTTGAACCCGCGATTATTAGATATTAAGTACCGTAATTAATAATACCAATAATATTTATTTGATATCAGCTTTTAAACAAATTGTCTTGGCATTTAGCATAGTATAAAGATGAGATTGTCGTGGGTTAATTCTACTCGGGGGGAAATGATGATTATATTTAAATTATTTTAATTCCTCCTCTCTGGGAAGACCAACTGCAACTGTTAAGTTCCGCTACTTAACAAGCAAAGTCTCGGAAGTCGGCCGTAAAGTGGAGTATGAAGATTTTGACATTGATTCTCTTTCTTTCTCACTCTTTCTCACGGTCCAATGAAAATACAAAATGTAATAATATTTTATTTTAATCCAGCAATCCTATAGTCTCATGCTACGAGATTAAGAAGGTAAATCTAGAAGCGTGGCAACACCCGTCCTTACAACCTGACATTCTTACTCGCACCAACAAATGGATCAAGAACAAAGTGGCCAGCGGCAACTCCACTAAATAGACTGATTTAATTTAGATTTAGTATTTATTAATTTACTACTACTAGTTTTAACATACGGTGCGCATAATATTTCCTTATTGTTTTTTATTCGCAGCACACCATGTTAGGCTGTATAATATTTGTTAAATTATATATATTTCTTTTACATTAGAAAAGCAAAATCGAGCCATTTCAGTTTAGTGTTTTCTCGAATTGCATTGCATTCTGTTTTTGTGTAATGAATGTACTGTAAATGTAATTTATAAGGATCGAGTGATTCATTATTGTGGTTGATAGAAATATTACTTAAGATTACTAAATCAATATTTCTGATTTTTGAACATGTCCATATACTATATATAATTTTGTTATTTGTATTAAAAGGATGCTTCTTTTTTTATTATTTCATTAATAATGTTCAAATTATTTTTGTTTTACATTATATTTAAGTTATGGATAGGTTAAAAAATGTAGTCCGCACGGGCGCCATGGTGTACAGTGGCTGTGATAACGTGGAATAGTCCAATTCAGTGATAGTATATATTTTTTCTATATTCAGGCCAGAAAGTTGTTACTTAAAATAGTTTGTAAAGCAATAACGTAATCTAAAATCGTTGTAGTATTGATTTAAAATAATACTATAATATAATAATAATAGGAGTATTGTTAATTTTGAGCAAAATATTTCTGTATATTAAATTTCTATAATACAACGTGCTTAAAGTCATTCAACACGCTATGTCTCGAATTCGGGTGGAAAGTAGATACCGGAGTGTCTTTACACTAGGCTAGAAGAAGAAAAGCTCTATTTAAAAAAAAATAGACGTAGACAATTTTTTTTTAAACAATCTCGTTCATCTTTTCTGGACTATTCAATTGATTCAAGCTTATTATAATTTTATATGAACTTTTGGCACGAGTAATGTTATGCATGTTGTGTAATTGCACCAAAGACTGGATTTGCAACTGTTAGCTAATATTAATGTTATAGAATTATATTCTAAATATTTATACATGAATGAAACTGAGAAATTGAATAAACTATACATTTATAACATTACAGTCATTACATATATAGTAAAATTAAAATTTATAATGTATTTTCATTTTACTTATTAGTATATGCTATATTATACTAATAAAGTAAATTTTAAACTCAACTTAACTTTTATAAATATACAATTTTATTATTTCTTAATTCTGCTTGAGCCTTAAGTCAATATACAACGTATTTAATGTACCTATTTGTGATTTATTTGTATTGCATCAAATTATGTACTTCACTTAAAACTTGTTTTGAGATTGTCTTGTATTGTTTCTGTTTGTGAAATGTTTGGCTGTTTTACTTTGATTGACTTTTTTACACTTTAAATAATATGTTAATTAAAAAACGTTGTTTTTTTATTTGAACACTATTCCTTATCTAATAACTATTTATCCTATAAATATATTTTAGAAATATATATGTCGTGATCATTTTGTTGAATTGACGATATCATGAAATCTTTGACGATATCATAAAAGACCATTTTATGAAATGACCAACTGAATTTGACCTTAATAAATTTTAATAAAATTTATTAATGCCACACTATTTATTTATTAATGCACCTAGATATGTATTATAAAAAGTACCTTAATACCTTATACCTTAATAATATAATGTAATAAGTAGCTATATTTTTTTTCAATTTTACACTTTTTCCCATAATACCAGAGAACCTAGTGTCAAGACACAACGTTCCCCAACTTCTTCCGAATTTAATACATTGTGTGTTGAGTGACGCAACACTGTGCTTTTTCTTACCAGTGCAGAGAAATGAAAATAATTTAAATACAATATTATATTTAAATAATTCCTCCGAGTGAAAATTTAATCCAAAACCAATTGCGATTAGAATTCATGTTGTTTAACTTCCGGGTGCAAGACACTGAGTTTTGAGTGGCGAAAGACTTCTTACAATTCATTTGACAGGTTTGAGGGGTTTAAAGATTTTCCTTCAATTTTAATATAATGTTACAAGTAACGAATCTTTGTGTTTGTATAATCGAACTAAATAAAAGATAATATTAAAACCTAAACTTCTTCTAAATTCCTTATAACCAACAACAATTTATATTAAGTTATAAAAAGAAATACAATGGCAGATGTAAAGATAAACTAACTCGGCAAAAAGGCAATACGAGTTAAATTATTGAATAATTTCAACAATACATTAACTTTATGAAAGACAAATTTGTGATTAACGTACAATTTTATTATAATTGCTCATCAATAAATACAATTTATTTATAGCAAACGGAATTAATAATGCAACTGGAGTAATGGATGTTTTAAAAAACATATAAAGAATTTTCCTTCTATATTTCTTTATCGTCGTGTTTTATTGATACCTTACTAGATATCGTACAAATATATAGATATTTTCGATGTATAGTAAGTACTTGGTTTATATTAAAATAATCTTTTAATTTTAATCAAATTCAAATTAATATAAATAAAAACACCATCTCAATATATATATATATAACATACTTACCAGTTTATATTTATTCCCTACAGTAATGCTTAATTAATGGTGAGTAGCTTGTCTCTTCTAACATATATATTTTTAAAGTGTTATTCGCACACTTAGCAAATTGAAAAAGACATATTTAGAATACATATAAAAATTCCCCCAAGCTGCATGCAAATTTTTATATTTTTTCTAAATATGTCAGTTGCTAGTCTTTATAACGAAAGCTAAAACTAGCTTATTAATAGGTCTTTTACATTTCATTTTCATTGTAAATATTCAATAAAGTAATTTAATTAAAGAAAATTTGTGCGCCGCGCTGTCGGTGCACCGCGTCCGCGGTGATACTGACACGTCTGCGGAGCATATCGTCGGTGAGCCGGCGGTAAAACGCCGGTTCAATATCAAAATCCTATCGCGGTTCTCTTCGGTGAGTGTCGAGATGGGCCGACAATTTTACTTTGAACAAATTAGAGTGCTCAAAGCGGGCTCAAAATGCCGCTTGAATATTTCGTGCATGGAATAATAGAATATGATCTCGGTTCTATTTTGTTGGTTTTCAGAACTCCGAGGTAATGATTAATAGGGATAACTGGGGGCATTCGTATTGCGACGTTAGAGGTGAAATTCTTGGATCGTCGCAAGACGAACATCAGCGAAAGCATTTGCCAAAGGTGTTTTCATCAATCAAGAACGAAAGTTAGAGGTTCGAAGGCGATTAGATACCGCCCTAGTTCTAACCGTAAATATGTCATCTAGCGATCCGCCGACGTTAATACAATGGCTCGGCGGGCAGCTTCCGGGAAACCAAAGATTTTGGACTCCGGGGGGAGTATGGTTGCAAAGCTGAAACTTAAAGGAATTGACGGAAGGGCACCACCAGGAGTGGAGCCTGCGGCTTAATTTGACTCAACACGGGAAATCTCACCAGGCCCGGACACCGGAAGGATTGACAGATTAACAGCTCTTTCTTGATTCGGTGGGTGGTGGTGCATGGCCGTTCTTAGTTGGTGGAGCGATTTGTCTGGTTAATTCCGGTAACGAACGAGACTCTAGCCTGCTAAATAGGCGTCGTCATTTAGGTGTGCGCGATTTCGGTCGCGCAACTCACTGGCGACGTATTAAAATTCTTCTTAGAGGGACCGGCGTCTTCGAGCCGCACGAGATTGAGCAATAACAGGTCTGTGATGCCCTTAGATGTCCTGGGCCGCACGCGCGCTACACTGAAGGAATCAGCATGTTCTCCCTGGCCTAGAGGCCCGGGCAACCCGTTGAAACTCCTTCGTGCTGGGGATTGGGGTTTGCAATTATCCCCCATAAACGAGGAATTCCTAGTAAGCGCGAGTCATAAGCTCGCGTTGATTACGTCCCTGCCCTTTGTACACACCGCCCGTCGCTACTACCGATTGAATGATTTAGTGAGGTCTTCGGACCGACACGCGGTGGCTTCACGGCCGTCGGCGTTGCTGGGAAGTTGACCAAACTTGATCATTTAGAGGAAGTAAAAGTCGTAACAAGGTTTCCGTAGGGGAACCTGCGGAAGGATCATTAACGTGTTGACGTGTTTTTTCTAGCGCACCAGCGTCAGAATTATATCACACAATACTAAAGATATATATATATATCTTACAATGAGAGTTTCACACGTGCAGAGACAGAGAGAGAGAGAGAGCGCAGCGAGCGCCGCTCACATTTCGACGAACAGACACGCACTGTAAAGTGGTGCCACTAACAGAAGTATGCAAACCGAACTGACTGGAGAGAAGTGTCGCGATCGACTCGCTCGATAGTAACGTCTGAGGCACACACCCCCCCCCCACACTCGTATACACAACGTGTACGTGCGGATACAACGTCCGCGCGAACATGCTTGTCCGTGCGGTGCGTGCGGGGGGATGGAGAGGGTTGATTCGGCGAGTCGCGGTGGTGTGGTGGTGGTGGAACGCGTTCGACGCAGACCGGTAAGAATCCGCGCCGCGAGTCGAACGCACCACACGACCGATCACCGTTACAAGAGTCACCCCGTGTGATGAAGCGGACTATATTATATCGTACGTTGTCAAACGTGACGCGCTCAGTCGCTGCGTGTCGGTAAGCGTTCGTGCTGTTGTGGTGCCGTCGTCGTCGTCGTCGTCGTCGTCGTCGTCGTCGTCGTCGTCGAGAGGAGAGTGGCACTCGCGTTCGCGCGCTATCTGTCGCCACGTACACACACGCGGTCGGACGAGGACGTTCGCGTGGTCGGGCGCGCTCCGTTGGTGGAGTCCAAACGACCCCGAGTGTCAAGAGTCCTGGATCTGTGATTGCGCCGTCCGCGCCGCCCTAACGGGTGTGTGCGTGCGGCGGTGTACATCATCAGAAATATTTTTTTTTGTATAATTTTTTTTTAATTTAAAAAAAATATATATATTCATACACACTCTGATCGTAGTCAAGTTAAACGATGACGAAAATCACGAGAGTTCGGTTCGAGCGCGTTACGGCGCGTTCAGATCCGTCTGCACGCAAGTGTGGAGAAATTCAATATCGCCGTCGCAGGCAAAAACGAGAGTTGGGGACAGACACGATCGGCGCGCACGCGTGTACGCGCGGCCGTGCCAACGGTGCAGTCGTACTACTCTCAATGTCGGCAAGTCGATATTTTGTGACACGTTTCAAACTAAACATATTATTTTTGTGTGTCATTTATGATCACTCAGAAAAACCACTACCCTGGACGGTGGATCACTTGGCTCGCGGGTCGATGAAGAACGCAGTTAACTGCGCGTCATAGTGTGAACTGCAGGACACATTTGAACATCGACATTTCGAACGCACATTGCGGTCCGTGGGGTTACATCCAGGACCACTCCTGTCTGAGGGCCGGCTGCATAAAAACCATAGCCACACTGTACGCGTTCGCGTAACCGCGTGCGCGTACACATGGCGGTTCCGTCGGGGGCGCGTAACAACGCGACCTCGCGGTCCGTTCAAATATACGACCAACCAAATAATGGTAGTCGCGTCGCGACATCACTATGCGAACGGCGATGCGCCGTCTCGACGCCGTTAACACGGTGGCGAGACGCGTGTTCCGGCGGGGGAGGCGCTCTAGCCTGTCTCTCCTGTACCCTTCGAGATAACAATCAGAGGGTCCACGGGAGTTGAACTCGCTTCGCGCCGACACCGGTGTGCTCGGCGGCGGCTACAGCAGCGGCTGCTGCTGATGCACGCTCGCGTCACGTAACAGTGGTGTGGTGAGTTGCGTACGCAAAGTAGGCGGACTCGACGTCCGAAGTGCGCGTCGACGCCGACGCTCGCCGGAGAATGGGTGAGGGGCGTGCGTGTGCGTGCGTGCGTGTGCGCGTGCGTTTGTGCGTTCGTCCTGAACCCTCGGTGAGATCGGCGCCTTCGCGCTGACGGATATCGCGTCTGCCTCGTTTTTTATCGTTGGCCTCAGATCAGGGAGGATCACCCGCCGAATTTAAGCATATTAGTAAGCGGAGGAAAAGAAACTAACCAGGATTTCCTTAGTAGCGGCGAGCGAACAGGAAACAGCCCAGCACTGAATCCCGTGGTTGTAACGATCGCGGGAGATGTGGTGTTCGGGAGGTCCCGCTTTCTCGTCGTCGCCACTCCTGTCCAAGTTCGTCTTGAACGGGGCCGTTTTCCCGTAGAGGGTGCCAGGCCCGTAGCGACGGAGCGAGACGGCGAGAGGGACTCTCCTCAGAGTCGGGTTGCTTGAGAGTGCAGCCCTAAGTGGGTGGTAAACTCCATCTAAGGCTAAATATTACCGCGAGACCGATAGCGAACAAGTACCGTGAGGGAAAGTTGAAAAGAACTTTGAAGAGAGAGTTCAAGAGTACGTGAAACCGTTCAGGGGTAAACCTGCGAAACTCGAATGAACGAACGGAGAGATTCACCGTCATTCGGCGGCGTACGGGCGCGCGCCTCGATGTGGCGCACCGTCATTCGTGTCTTGTGTCTTGTGCTGCTTGTGTCTTGTGTCTTGTCTTCGTCTTGTCTTCGTCTTGTACTTGTCTTGTATTAAAGTTAATGTATTGTTAATTTCAATAATTTAACTCGTATTGCCTTTTTGCCGAGATAATTGTGGGTTTCACACTCAGGGGAAACATTTAAATTATTTTCAATTACTAACTTTGCTAAGACGAAGTGCAGCGTAAAGTTACGCAACTTAAAGAATATATTATTATAATTCTAATTGACAGAATTTTATAGGTAACACTTAAATTATAGATTCTAAAAAATATTATGTAAAGTTTAATACAATTAAAATATAAACTTACTTCAATATCGGTTAATTTCTCAAAAACTGCTCTCAATGGAGAATTGTATAAAGAAAATAAAAGTAAATCTTGACTTAAGCATATTCTGCAGATACTTTGACTCATATTATGTTTTGTCTTCATTATTATGGCTGTTATTTAATATATTTATATAATAAATAATAATGATTAAAAGAAATTATTAAATAAATAATTAACACTACATATAAAATGAAACTGTCATTTTTAACTGATGTTTTTTACATATTCACGTAAAATACTTAGTATTCAGTTACTTAAGTACATTGTTTTTTCATTTCAATTTAATATTAAGTCCTACTAACTAATATATTATTTAAAAAATTGACAGATATATAAACCATCATTAGTGAAGCGAAAGTACTCTAATCTCGAGTTGTATCGAGTTGAATTAACCAACTCGATATAACTCAAGTAAGGAAATAATATATGATCTCGATATATCGCTTCTATACACAATATAATCGATAAACCTAATATCGATATGTACAATCGAATATAATGAGTAATTAAATACACATTAAATTCCTTTTCTTTAATTAAATTACTTTATTGAATATTTACAATGAAAATGAAATGTAAAAGATCTATTAATAAGCTAGTTTTAGCTTTCGTTATAAAGACTAGCAACTGTCAGTATCACCGCGGACGCGGTGCACCGACAGCGCGGCGCACAAATGCAACTACGAGCTTTTTAACCGCAACAATTTTAGTATACGCTATTGGAGCTGGAATTACCGCGGCTGCTGGCACCAGACTTGCCCTCCAATTTTGTTCCTCGTTAAAATATTTAAAGTGTACTCATTCCGATTACGAGGCCTCGAAAGAGTCCCGTATCGTTATTTTTCGTCACTACCTCCCCGTGCCGGGAGTGGGTAATTTGCGCGCCTGCTGCCTTCCTTGGATGTGGTAGCCGTTTCTCAGGCTCCCTCTCCGGAATCGAACCCTGATTCCCCGTTACCCGTGACAACCATGGTAGTCGCAGAAACTACCATCGAAAGTTGATAAGGCAGACATTTGAAAGATGCGTCGCCGGTACTTGACCATGCGATCGGCAAAAGTTATCCAGATTCATCAAAATTAACGACTTCAGACGCGAAGCCCTCCGTCGATTGGTTTTGATCTAATAAAAGCACTCATCCCATCACTGGTCAGAGTTCTGATTGCATGTATTAGCTCTAGAATTACCACAGTTATCCAAGTAACTGAGTAAGATCTAAGGAACCAAAACTGATATATTGAGCCATTCGCGGTATCGCCTTAATACGGCTTGCACTGAGACATGCATGGCTTAATCTTTGAGACAAGCATATAACTACTGGCAGGATCAACCAGGGAGCTAACAATAACAACATCGCCAACTCTCGCGTTGTTCATTTGACTGTCGAACGCCGACGCGTCCGAGGACGCGTCGCGCTGACTCGAACATATAACATTTTGAAATTTTACACGTGCACGAAGACGCATTGCGCGCCGCGCGCGCTCGCGCATAAATATCAAAAATTTTGAATGACGCCGCGCCGCTTTTACCCGTCGTCTCTTCTGATTATAAGAATACGAATACGCGGCGTTCGGTCACCGTACTGATAGTTCTGTGACGAGATCTTGGTTCTATGCATATGTCGCGACGACCGTCGCAAACATACACACAACACACTCTTTACATAAAGAGTCTCTCGTTTTACATTAGCGTGAACATTTTGTATGTGATCATCGCCCGGTGTCAGAGAGATCGTTGCCGCCGGTCAGTAGAAAAATCTTACCTTGACCACGATAAAAAGTCTTGTGTTCCGACACGTAAAAACAATATACATATAATATTGCCCCCCCGTTGCCGGATATTAGAACGATCGTTTACACGAAAAACGCAGACACGACACGCACGCGCAATATGAGAGGGTGTGTGGTGTGGGTGGTGTGTGTTATATTATATGTAATATAAATAAATCTAGTGAACATAAATAATTGCTCACTAAAAATATAACACACAATACAACACAACACACACCACACACCACACACACCGCATCGCACAACCACGCCGCCCGCAGCACCCCCCCCCGTCGATCGACACAGTTTAAGCGAGGAAGTCGACTCACCGTTCGTTCGGCTCAACGTCAACTCGCATATATGCCGAGCAAGTATTATGACGTTCAGGAAAATATAAATACATACATAGTTTAAAATATAATTTAGTGTCCTTTGTATGTATTTGAATTTTTATATAATAGTGGGTGTAGTAGTAGTTGTGGTAGTGGTGGTGGTGGTCTTGTATTTAAGTAATTGATGTGCGACAGAAAGTTTTCAAGTTTATTTTGTTGTGTCCGTGTGTTGTAGAGGTCGTTCGTGTATTAAAAAGTCCAATAAGTCCTTTCGTCCTCACCTCCGCCCGCACTCGTCCGTACTTCGTATACTCTTAAGAATGTAATAAAGTTTATTATTAAGTATTAATTAAAGAAGTGACGGGCGAATACGGAAATGCGGCTTGGACGCTACTCGAGCCGTTCGTGGAATATTGACGTTGCACACTTAAAAACTTGTAAAGGGTTTTTAATTCATTTTTTGTGTTATTTCATCAGAAAAGTATAACACGAAAAATCTACAGTTCTGATGATTCTCAAATCTGATGATCTATGGTGTAGTTTGTCAAACTTATTAATTAGATGAATAATAGACGCTATTGTTTCTAACCTCGCTTCTTTATTTAATAATTGTATAGAGCAAAGTTTCTTGGCATAACAAAATTTAGTTTAGCCATATCCATATTGAAATTGGGTAGTACATCGTTTAAAATTAATCTTATGCATGATAAAATGGCTTATGGCTTCAATAATGGTTGCTCTAACGCTGACGGTGGTATTGGTTTCTTAAAGAATATGAATTAATAATATGAGTCTTGGGAGAAAAATCACAGGTGCTTCTTGCATGTTCTGTGATTTGCATTTGATTGCGTTAGGCAATCAACATTGATCGGAAAACTACACCATTACGGCATAAAGGATGTGCTCTCGGCCTTCTCTCCTCTTTTTTAGGTCTCCTGTGTCATTAGTCAGTATGGGGCGTCCCACAGGGCTCTATTATTGGTCATTACCTCTTTTTAATACATATACTTATCTATATAAGTACTAGTAGTCAAGATAATACACCAGCAATTTGCTTTTTGATTTGTTTTGTGAACATGGAGGCACTAAAGGTGCATTCCCACATCTGTTCTTAAAAGTACAAAGATGCCGAGAAGCATTACTTGAAAGAGAGTATATTTTGAGGATATTAGTAATTAGGTTACGTAGGGTTGTACATACGTCGAGAATTAATCTTAAAAAGATTGCCTTTCCTTGATTGAGTAAATTTTAAAATAAACGAAACATAATCTAATGCAGCGTGTCGTAATATTAGCTTTCAAATAAAAAAACATAATAAATAAATATTAAAATAGAGCTATTGACATTCTCGTTACAATGAAGTATACTGTAGCCATTTAAAAAATAAGGCTATTGAGGTTAAATTGTTTAAAGATGCTGATAGAAAGGGAAAGGCAAAGCTCGGTGTTGTGTTCCACTACTGAACACGCAGTGTATCGGATTCGAGCAATTTCGAACTCAAGTGAAAACAACCTTGCTATGCGTAAAAAAGTGTGAAACGGTAAATTTAAAAATTAAACACCAAAATATACACACACACAATCTTTATTTATTTAAAATACAAAATCCAGTCTAATACAAAACTTTTGATATTTGTCTAACATCGATCAGTACAAATAATACTTAACTTAAATATATCACAAGATATCACATTAACATATTCAGATTTCAATAACATATATATATATGATTATCAAATATATATATATATATATATATACATATACATATATATGTGACAAAATATTTTTTTGTTTAATAAAAATGAATAAAGAATTTATTATTAAAATTCTTTTTTTTACATCAATGAGACAAGGAAAACAAAAAAAACCATTTCTAAAAACAAGCCTGCCTAGAATAATATATATTTTAATATACCTAAGTAAGTTTTTTACAATTTTTACATATCTATAAACATAAATCAATTATGTATTAATATAAGAATAAAAATAATGGTGGTTTTAACAGACAGTTTTCTTTTAATAATTATATATGTGTAGTTTACAAAGCAATTTTTTATTTTTTATTTTTAAACTAGCACATAGCTGACTGCTAGATATCTCTACAGGAAATAATAAACATTTAACACACAAACAATCGTAATTATGCATATATCAGCATATTCTAGCTTATACAACGATTTCTAGTGATCACCACCATCCCCACAGATGGGGTAAGTTACGACATATAGCAACACTGCTATAAAATGGCACAAGTACTACGACATTCTGCCAAAAAAAATAATCCCATGAAAACATAACTATAAATTATTTGCATTCAAAAAGCATGTAACTGTGCAAAATTTTGGGTATTTCCATTTTTTTAACAGTTTTCCTTAGCGTTGTTCCGAAAATTTTGCGGAAAAATATTCTGGTTTGCGCCAACAGCGAAATTGGTGTTTTGGCACGTTGAATTAAAGTTTGTTTTTGAGTTGGATTAAGAACGTTATTTCTCTTTATCATACATAGGTCAAACGACTCAGCAGCTTCTAGAAGTATGTAGAAAATGTGCTCGTACTGTTCTGAGGTGACATTTTGGAGGTGATTCAGAATGCCGTCCGGATCGCGGAACTGAGTTTTCATTATAACCTGAAATATTATAAGTAAAAAAATTAGGGCATGTCTGAGTGTAGTCAGTCGTTTTTTCCCGCATACCGCAGCAGGATAGTCAGGGCGAACCTTGTGTCAAGGCACCCCAAATCGATCGAATTTCCAAATTCCGCCCAAAATCGATCGAAACACTGTCTTAGGTACCAGAGCGGATAAATGAAAATAATTTAAATGTAACCATTCCCCGAATGGGAATCGAACCCACAACCTGTCGTGTTTAATCTCATTTTTCTGCACTCTTTTACAATACAATATTGTAAATAAAAGGCGCATACACAAAAAGGACTCACTCTAGCTCCATATCTAAGAAGCAATGTTAAAGTTTCCGCACAAGGCTCTGTGTTGCTTGCCAAATACTCAGCGAGCGCCGGTCGTAGTTGGGCGCCGTCGTCTTCATTAAAAACCTTTAAATTAGGATCTGCTCCACTTTCTAGAAGGATCTGAGAAAACAATAAGATTATTTGTTAAATATATAGTATTATATATATTTATACGAAAAATACAAACTTTGGATTCCAATTATAACATTCATAAAGTGTTATATACACACTTAGGACGTGAGAAACGTGTTTAGAAAATATATGAAAATTCGAACCCACCTGCGCCTTTTGTTTACAGCTCAAGCAGTCTGCCCGCAAAGCCACGAATTTCTCTATATCCACCCTGGTATATTGGAAAAAGCGTGAAGCTGTATAAAAAAAAATATGGACTTACTTTAACAATTTCGTTCCTATTTGAAATATTGTCAGAGCATGCGACGTGAAGGGGAGTTCCGATCACAGAACTAGACGAGTTTACTTGAGCACCTGAAAACAGACACTTTCAGTGTTCTATATATTTTAATATCAGTCAAAGTGTTATTCACACACTTAAGGTAAGAATAATATAAATAAAAAGAATATAAAAAATTGAACGTGGCTGGATTAGAATCTGCTTGTGCTTGTATATCGACAAAGTGATCTTATCGAGCTACGTCGAAAAGGATATATTTATATGTGGTTTTCGAAAGAAAAAAAAAACTGCTTTCACGCAACCTCCTCATAGTTCTCAATCATAATAAGTAAGTAACCAGATTTAGTTTAGTACTCATTATTGACAAGAGTCTGTAAAATTGTACCTAAACATAAAAATTACATTAATTTGTTAAAAATTGAAATATGCTTATAGGAACTCAAAATAAATAAAATAATATTCCTATTTCTTCATATTAAATGCTCGAATAGTAGCTAGTGTATGGTTTTACATGCTATATAGTTTTATGTTTAGTACTAGCTTAGAAACATATAGGATAGTGAAACTAAACGCTTCACTTTGTCTAATCATACGATGATATTTAAGATCTTCAAGACATAGAGAATCGTGGCCTGCAATCAGACTTTCTTTACACCCATTGAACTTAAAACCATTTCCAATTCCTTTTTCCTTCTTACCAGCGGATAGCAGCATCTGCAACATCGGCACATCTCCCTTCAAGATTGCCAAGTCTAAAGGACTTGGTTTATTTAGGTCTGGTGATTCATAATTGACTCTTGCTCCTTGCTTGATGAGGAGGTTTACGACTTCTGTGCTGCCTGGAGGAGAAAATGATTTAGGGGTATTTGTTTTGAGTTGAGCAGATTTCACGCTTTTCCGAAAAACTCCATTCACTCCACTCCAAGACAGGAGGTCTTACCAGAGACCACCAATTGTCCAACCAAAATAAACTAGCAAAATAAAAAAATCCGTTTACCGCAAAAATATATTTTTTTTATAAATTCCCAAACAATGGTTACTTATAACCATCTTCATTCATCTCTAACTTATTAGACCCCTACTTGGGTTAATAAATTTATTTCCAAGCGCTGGTACGACAAGGAAGACAAGCTGGTGAGGCAGCGTTATGTTTCGACAATCAACACCCAATGTTTCGAAATTTGGCGGAAAGTGGAGAACGGAGTGACCTGACCTGAGTAGGTCCTCCCTGCTCACTTGCTTTGTGGAAAAAGGCGTAAGCCGATTTTTACTATTTAATTAAAAGTATATCTCACCACCCAAAACGGCGTAATGCATGACAGTTCTATAATCGTTACGAGCGTCTGCCAACGCGTTGACATCTGCACCGTAGCTGATGAGGAGCAGCACTGACTCTATGCCCTGGAAAGTTGAAGAGTTTAAAGATTGGTATTTATGTTGATCAAGTGATCTAGTCACTTAAAGTACTGTGTACAAAAAAAACATGATGAAAAAATAATGTAAAGTACATAGAAAGTGTCAATCTTTTTAATTCTATTTATAAAATATTTACAAATGTAATGCATTGTAATAAAGAAAAATTGATAAAAATTAAATGCCTTTCAATAAATTTACCTTTCTCTGTCTAGCAGCCTTCATCAGAGGAGTCAGACCAGCTCTGTCCCTGGAGTCAGGGTTGGCTCCGAACATGAGAAGCAGTTCCAAGTATTCAGGATCGGAGACAAGGTTGATTTCTGAGCCGAAGAAATAACGCTTGTTTGGATCAGCACCGTGTTCTAAGAGAAGACGTGCTACGTCCTAAAGAGAAAATAATTATTTATTAACTTTATTTCACATTATGTAATTAGACTTTTTTTTTACTATATTTCGGAATTGATAGCTTTCTATCAATTCCGAAATCCGGAATCCGTGATGATGTGGCATTCCGTTCTCTACTTTTCGCTCAGTTAGACGAGACAACGACGAGATGAGAGAATCGATTAAAGCTTATATTGTATCATCATGGAGAATTTGTAAAGTTTGTAAAAGTTTTAGATGGTTCTTTCTTTTATTTGTGTCCCTGGTCGAGTGATGCTAAGTGCACCCACTGGATGACCATTGCATGATCAATTTCTATTTTCAACAAACAGTTGCGAAATAGATTTACATTGATTTACATCATCAATTTAAATTAAATGTTTTTAAAAAGAATAACCGCTATAATATGATATTCAATTCAGTCTACCTGCGATCACTGACTTCATCAAAGTGTTAGAAGCTTTAGGGAGTCTCCTAAAATATGTTTTGAAATTCTTAGGATACAATAATGTCATATGAAAGGTTATTCGAACATTACGTACAACACTTACATAATGTTTGTTCCGTATAGCCAATCTAAGAGGTTCATCACAGAGAGTTGTTCTCGGGAACTCTTCCCCTGTATCTGCTCGGTAATCCACTGCGGCACCGCTTTCCAGAAGCAACTTGACTAATTCTGTATATCTGAAATTTTAGAAACAGCAAATTTTATGTCACATCTGCAGTAAATATTCTATATTGAAGTATTTTTGGTGATGCATCTCTCTTGTTATCTCTTTTTACGTCTCTAAAATTTGCGTCTTTTAGAGATATTGTAAGCTAACTCTTGGAGTTCAACGCAGCACTTCATGTATCCAAGCCGATAACAGGTTTGTTTTAGTCTGATTGGTCTATATTATCATTTCACTGTCTCCCTTATAATATGAGATGCGCATATAGAGAAATGTAACACAAACAAAGCCACTTTCGCTGCTATCAAAAGGACCGTCTTATATTAAAGTGTTTACCCATGTTCAGCAGATAAATGTAGGGCGCTGTAACCGCAGTCATCTCTTGCGTTAATATCACATCCTCTGACTAGCAGTAGTCTAGTGGCTTCCAGGTAACGCTGCCAGATAGCGTAGTGTAACGGACGGAGACCTTGGGTGACCGGTTCATTAACCTGATGGATAAGCAAAAAAAAGGTTATAGACGTATTTGTTTAAGACCATATGTTTACGTTGTAATAGATGTTTTTTTTAATTATTTTGTCTAAGTTAATTTTGTTGAGATGAAACTCCTGAGTATTTCATAGATACAACGTGCGGGTGGCCAGGGTATAGCAGGAGTCTAGAAATCTTGGGACTTGCAATCCAAGTGGTTCATGCCTTTAAAATTCCCGTTAACGCTCCCCTCAACTGTCCACCACTTAACCAAATTCGAAGCGATCCCACTAATTCCGCCTTCGAAATACGATTTTTTCTTATAAACGTTGTAAAAACATATCAAAACAAACCTTTGCTCCACAAGCAAGTAATATGCGTATTTCGTCCAACGGCACCATGCGGATGATGGAGTCTGCAAGTTCACGCTGCAGAGACTTATCGGCTATTACTTCAGATGGCATGATTGCTGTAATGGAAACAATGTATTAATATAAAAATTGTAGTTAATTGTGGCACAGTGGGACAGTATCTGACTGTAATCGCGATTTTTTGTAGGTTTGAGTTCCATTCGGTGGAATAATTTCATTTTTTTTCACATCGCCGCCCTGGTAAAATAAAGCGCCAAAATTTGTTTTATAAGTCTTTTTCTAAAATAATTCTTGAGATTTATAGTTTGGACTGTAAGTAAATTTATTTAAAGAGGACTTCGTTTTTAATTTTATATTTTTTTATTTACAGTTGTAGGTACAAGTAATATGGTGTAGTGTAATGACGCAGTTTGGAACTGTTTTACTAAAAAAAATTAAATTAGTAAAACGAGGCGAATATCTTAATTCCTTAATTAATTAGTGACCGATATGCAACGCAACAATGAAGCTATTGGGCTTAAAAAGATAACATTGAGGCGTACAGGTTCCGTGAGGGTTCCGTGAGGATCACTAAAAGGGGATTTCCTGAAATTTCCACGAGAACGGGAAAAATCTATATTAAAAGTTTTACAGTAGACATAAAGGATAGAAATAGAAATAGCATGGTATCTTAAAATCCACGCTCACGAAGTTGCGTGCGACAACTAGTTTCAGCACCATATATATTATATTTTATTTATAGATAAAGATTTGAACAATAAACTTAGAAAACATATACTTAAATCTCGATTATCAGCCTAATATATTTTGCATCATGTATTTGTATCATTGCCAAAAATATTGACTTTGATTCAGAGTTCACGTGTTAGGTACCAAGCACTAGCTTGTAAACAATTTGTTTTCTTATATGATGGTAACCTTTTGTCACACCTTTTCCCATAGCTTGAGCGGCGGAACTCAATACCGCGATTAGTATATCCAGAGTCGTTTTTCTCTAAGTGGGGATTGAATCCACGCAATCCCACACAATTAATGATAATATATTATATAAATAACATATTCTATAATCTAGACAATAAATCGTGAAAACTAACGAAATATCAAATATAACTCAGCCTTATTTATATAGATATTTATATTTGTATAATTACGACTTTAAATATTGGTGAAGGAATAAATTAAAAACAAATCAACAAAACAAAAGTGGCCATTATCCAACACGTGAAGCCCAAGTGCGTGACAACTGACATCACTGGTTAAAGAAATGAGTTCGCAATTTGTAATATTTATATCTGGTTATTACAGTATGTCTATTATAAGATTTTTTTTTTAATATTTATAAAATTAAAAAACCAAGAACTCTCAACAGGATTGTTGTCGCTTTTGTTATTCCTGAACGAAAATGGAGAAAAAGACATATTTAGAAAAGATTTGAACCCGCGCCTCTTGAAAACCGTTCAAGCGCTCTGACCGCTCAAATTTTTATACGTTTTCTAAATATGTCTTTTTCAATTTCCTTAGTGTGCGAATAACACTTCAAAAAATGTTAAAAGAAAATAGTTTCCGAATGGTTTCCTTTATAAGTTATCCGAAATGTGATGAATAACCGTTAACGGTTTGAAAATTGTAATAATTTAGAAATAGCTAACTAAAGGTACGGAGCGCATGTCAGTAATTTATATATTTATTTATTTGATCCACTAACATTTGTTTACACGGTACATACATAAAAAAAGAAACTTAGCAAACGGAACTTAATCTAAGTGTAACAAACACTTACAGGCGGATACAGCAAGCAAGAAAAAAAACATAATGAGCTCCTAAGGCGAGCTTCAGCAAAACAAACCAAACAATTAATCCAAAATTAAATATAAGACAATTCCTTAGGATAATTCATACATTTTTAAGATGATTGGAGTTTATTTAACAATATATATATCATATAATAAATCATAAAAAATGTCGATGAAAATTCTTTTTGACGGTTTGGTATTAGGATATACTTTTTTGTAAAGAAATTAGCTACAGCTTTGTAATTTTGGACTGCATGGTATTTATCCAGATTAAATTTCACAATTGCAATTGTAGTCGCCATCAAGTATGGCGTGTTTGAGTATCCCTAGTATGGCATTTCCTTTTTACCATCACAGATTGACTTAACTCGGACGAGCTGAAATAAAGTTCCTAATCACGCAAGTACGCAAGCCAAAGTGGAGCTTACGGCAAGTGCTTTTACGCTTCCATGACTCTTATTTGACAGGATTTTAACAAATGCTGCTAAAACATTGAAGTCTTTTTCAAGAGTGAAATGAGAGTAAAATGAGAATTTCATGATGAAGTGTTTCATTGAAAGTTGAGTTGGGTACCGTTTTATCACTCAACCACTAAGAAAGGCAAATGATTTATCATGGGCCGTTTCTATCTGCTCATAAATTGCAGAAGGTTTGCCAAACTGACAGCTGCCTCCCATTTTCCTCCAAAAGATCAAACAACATTTTCCTAGAACAGTCTTAAATAAAAAAAACCTAATATGACAATTTATTTTCAAAATTGGACTGCCTCCAACCAGTTAAAATGATATAGACTTTTAGAGATCTTCATTTATTCGGTAGGTCATTTTATGCTGGTGGTTACCGGCCAATAACCTTGACTTGCTATTTTGGTTAGGTGGCGCCACGTGGTTGTGTTTACGAGAGTTTTTGTTTTGATTTTGTTTTGCATGTGCGTTTCATTTATTGGGGAAGCTTTGTTCTATCTCTGTTTATGTTTTTTGTAGTATCATCTTGTTGGCTTTTTGTAAATTAAGAGCTATTTGTTAATATCCTTGGCACGTGGGAGGGTTTACTAGGTTTATATGGCATTCTCATTTTGAAGAAGTTTTGAGGACACTTAATATAATATTGCCAGTGAGCTGATCAATTGATTAGATTTACCATTACGATGCAAGAAAAGCTGAGACAATAAAATATAAACTTGAAAACCTTTTAAACGAATGAGATTTCCCAGATGTTTTTGAAATGATACATAAAAGCGACAAATGGAAATAAAAATTTAAGTAATTTATGTTTTACTTGAGAAATATATTTTTAAACTGTATTTGTGTTTGAGATTCTGAAATATTGTATATATTATAACGTGGTATATTGTTATCAAACAATTCAATATATATAAAACTGATACTGATTGACTGCACTACAGGCAGAGCCTTGTATCATACAAATTTCGCGAGGAGTATAGGAGAGCATTAAGAGAGAACTGGCGAAACTACAAAAGGTAAAACGGTAGTATGGCAATAAAGACTATAAATTCAACGCGAATTGGCTAGACAACAACTCACAAAATTATAAAAGTTACAATAGGAATTAATACTTTCTTTTAAAGAATACAAACCAGATGCCAATTTCGACACAATGGCATCCAATATAAACAAATTACAATTATATAATAATCAAAATTTAACAACAATCAATCCATCATCGATATAAATCGATCGTTATACAAACATACGTAAAATTCAGAGTATAATTTGAATACAAATTTACTCTTGACGTCAAAACAAGGTTAGACCGGACGTCGGTAGTCTGCGACTTATGCCAATAAGAAGGCGGTTACCATAGCAACGTGTCATGTTTAATAATAAACTTGCATGTATTAGCCTTGAGAGAACGTCATTATTATTTCCATTTTATATATTCTGTATTGTATTTAACAGAATACATACCAAAGGTGGACTTATTTCTTGAAGATATCGATTAGACTCGGGTGAGTTCCTAACAACGGGATAGAAGACCATGCAATTATAGCATAAAGAAGAAAAAGAATAAATATATAAACATAGAATCATACAAAATATAATTCATTAATAGCATAGATACGTGCATACATATGATAAATATTTCGTTTTAAAAGTAAATCATTGGAAATTCATGAAATAATTTCTATTTATATATATATAATTTCTATTTATATATAGTTTGTATTATTTACTACAAAACTTTGATCTTCGTTGAAAATTATTGACAAACGTTTTGTTTGGATGTATTCTATACGATGATACAATAGTTACAGTATTATTTTGTATGGGATTCAAAATAAATTATCCACCGGATATGACGCCTGGAAGGACTCCTCCATACAAGAAAACTATTTATATTAAAATGAAGTATTAGACTTCCAGGGAGGGTCTTTTAGTTAATAATCATAATTTACATCTTTACTTTGACGTAGGTGCGTTCCTGTGTGCTCACCGTCATTTTAAATGAGCCACAAAATCACAAAAAGAAAAAGCAAAAGAAAATGGCAGCAAATGGCACGAATTATCAGTCGTGAAGTTAAATAAAAAAGGCTTTAAAATTTTGGTCTTTCTTGAAAATTATTGACTAAAGTTTTGTTTTTATATATCCTATGCGATTATTTTACAGTATTTACATTCTTAATTCTTATGGGATTCAAAAATAATAATCATATTGAAGTTTCGCGACACCAAAATAATGATACCAAAAAAATCAAATGCTTATAATACACAACTTTAGATGTCAAAATGAATTGTCATATTAATATATTATTTACAATTAAAAAAATATAACTTTAAAAACATAATATTCTTTTAATGCGTCCTTAAAAAGTAATATTAATAAAAATAAACTCCAAATACGATCGACAAGACAGCTACGCACACAAAATGGCCGCCACGACAAAATGGAGTCCGAAAATAGCGCGGCTATTGACCGGAACCTTGACACTAAACGCGTTACATTTTATGGGATTTAGTTTTTTAGGTCGACTTAAAACGCAATAAAGTGCTGTTGAATTTATTTTTTTCATTAGGACATCTATTCGTCTGTCTTTATTATAATAAAGTAATAATAAAGCCTGTCTGCACAAATAATAAAAAAGACGAAATAATGTATTTAAGGAGATAAAAATGTTAAGAGGGTTTTCGATTTCTTTATTACACACTAATCCCGAATAGTAGGGTAGGCAAAAATAACCTAGTGTCATAACACTCCGTTCTTCGCTTTCTGGTTGGATTCAATTTTAAAAGCACCACGATTTTTTTTGAATAAACTTTGTTTTGAAATGGAAAGCTAAAAAATAAAATAGATGTATATATGTATATGTATATAGTATGAAAATGAAAAACATCACAGCTTCTCTCTTTTTCATAGCATAGCATGGCAGTCAAAGAGAATTCGGTCAAAATTGAGAAATTGCGTGTTGAGTAGCGGAAATCAACGCCGCGCTTTGTGTTATTACCAGAGCGGAAATATAATAATTTTTATCACTTTACTGTTCATTTTCTTAAAATGTTTTTTAAATAATCTATTCCCCGAATGGGAATCAAACCCACAACCGATCGTATTTACAGTCTGACGCCGTCCCACTGGTCTGGCCAGTATTGCCTCGATGGATGAAAAACAATCAACAAACTATATCTTTTATTCTTAGTCTAAAATCTAGATATATTAAAATAAACCAAACATATTGTAAGAAAACAATCAATATTTTTCATTTATAAAGTTTATACGACGTACGATTTACAAAAACAAGTGTAGGCGTCTTTTTATACACTAACGTTATAAAAATAGGATTTACATTAGTTTGAATGAAACTTTACGTCAAATAAGCAGTCTTAACACGCAATACAGGTGAAGCTGGTCACCTGTATCCATCAACCATCATCAACAATGGATCCAATCATAATAGTTCAATAATATTATCGTATGAAACATACACGCGAAAAAGCGTAAAGAAAACGATTTAAAAATTTCCTTTTAGGTACAAATATGAAAATGATATAAGTCTTTTGTTTAAACTGAAGACGAGGATGGAGTGATGTGACTCTAGATTCTCTATTTGCCTAAATACAATTGCCTCACCTATTTTTATAATAGGTCTACCTGCTTATTAAATATAATACGAAGATATTATTTTATATAATTGTAGTTTGAAATCTAGACAGACTAAAATAAATCAAACTTATCGGAAAAACAATCAATCTTTTATTTACTTTTTGGCTTCACATGGTACACAAAGCCGCGCGCGATTTGCCAGGACAGCCCCTGACTGTAAACATGATTGCTTGTGGAGTCGATTCCCACTCGAAGGAATGATTATATTTAAAATTATTATTATTACTCCGCTCTGGTATCTAAGACAAAAAATGGCGTTGAAGGCCGCCACTAGGTTCTCTCTGACTTTCTATGCGAAAAAAAAGTGGAGCTGTAAATGAACTTAGTTCAATATTTTTTCTCAGTGTAATTTGAATTAAAAACCATCACGTTCTAGCTGCATCGCAATGCTCTTATATCGTATCTACGTTATATACGTACATACGTATGTATCAAATACATGTCTATTTTAATATATATATATATAAATTAAATAACCTGACTTAATCAGCATTTACTGGTATGCAAAATGTTCACCTACAAAATAGTTATTTAATAAAACAAAAGATAGCCAATTACTCACCTGTATCGATATATCCGAACTCGACGCACTAAGATGAACAGCACAATGTATTTGCCTATGAGCTGTTTTGGCGCGCTTTTTGACAAATGACAGTTGACAAATAAAGTTTTAGTATGTCGTCTTAATAAAGCTTTATCTATTTATTTTCTTTTATTAATATTTAGTTTAAAAAGAAAACGTGTTTCTATTCTTGCGATTGCATTGGAACTGTGATGGCGTTGGAAAAGCTACGGTTGGACTGACGCCAATATGGATGAGTGCCAAAGACGAAGTACGGATGCGAAGTAGGGTAGAGGGGTGAATTTTTCGTATTTGCTGATTTATTAATTACAAGCTACCTGCTCGCGGCTTCGCCTGCGAAAACTACACAATCTTGTCGAACGCAATGTTTACTGTTGTAACTTTTTTATTTATTAACTGATTGAAATAAAATAAACACTAAATGTTTACGAAGGTTAAGTGCAATAAAATAGTGAAAACATTATTTAAATCAGTTAAGCCGTTTCTAAGATTACACAAACACAAACACTCAGACAAACAGGAACAAATCATTGTTCACATTGTAAATAGCCCCAATAATTTTTCATTTGGACCACGATCAGTTACATTTTTATTATATGTATAGATTAATTTATTTGTGCATATAGTGAATGAAATATATATATTTATTAAGATGCGTTTAAAATTGCGTATGTATGTTATCAAATGTGAAGGAAACACTGAAGTAAGTAGGTGTTTTTTAACATTTTGAAAGTGTTAATCACACACTTCGGAAATTGAAAAACATATGTTTAGAAAACGTACAAAAATTTTAACGCAGCGCGCTTGGACGGTTCCCAAAGGACGGAGTGGTGGTTTTTTGATATGGTCAAATATGATGCAGCATTAGGTTCCGCTGTCAAGTAATGTATCACTATACATTACTTTTTAAGTCACTACTTATCGTTGCTTATCTTGAAAACCAAAAGAGATATTTGGAGGAGGCCTATGTCACAAGACGACCTGATCAGCTTGTCAATTTTACATAATAGGTACAAAAATATAGTGTTACAAATTACACTATTAAACTACACTAGTGGTTTAATTTAAAGTTAACCAAAAAAAAGTTAATATTGCATGTTAAGAAAATAGAGTGTAGCTGTTAGAGCTTCGAAGGTTTAAAACTTGACATTACATTACATGAGATGATCTTAAAAACGCTGCGATAAGAAATTAATTATACCCTATGTGACTCCAGAATGGTGTAGCTTTTATTAGTTAA
The DNA here is from genome assembly GCA_038994665.1 of Podotricha telesiphe. Classification (NCBI taxonomy): domain Eukaryota; kingdom Metazoa; phylum Arthropoda; class Insecta; order Lepidoptera; family Nymphalidae; genus Podotricha; species Podotricha telesiphe. Next base: position 67,208 of record JAOYRR010000093.1, read on the forward strand.
AGAATTTCCATTGTTGGTTATACAGAGTGAACGTTACATCAGATCAGGTAGACTACAAAACTAAATATCGCCTTAGTGCTGCATCGGGTTGCCGGTAACCTGTTGGGACGGCAGGCCTTATTCGGCTTCCCGCCAGGGTTTACGGAAGATTTTAGTTCCCGTGGCCCTGGCCAGTAGCGGTGGAGGAGGAGCACCGTGATGTTTTAGTGGGTAAACGGACGGCTCATATCTGCCGGTCCGGAGTCCCACATAACTGCATCCGAGTCCCCAATCGGGCGGGTATCCGTAAAGGATATCCTCACGTTAAAAAAAAAAAACAAGAAAAGCCTATCACGCACTGACGTTGAAAATCAACCACTCAGTGCGGCAGTAGACCGAAAAAAGCCTGCTATGATGTTTTCGAAGATTACCCCCTATAAACGAACAAAGTCGGTATTTCCAAAGGTTACCCCCTACTTACTGTGCAGGTCTTAAAACAAAATATAAGATGTAAAAAGGCGGCATTGTCACTAATAGCCATTTCTTCCAGGCAACCGATTTGTCGGGTTTAACTTACAAGACCGGGCGTAGAACTTTCTAGAAACAACAAATAGTAATATTAAGTTTTAAACGTCATTTGTCATTTGTAAATGTTAAAAGTCATATAAAACGTCTAATAAATTGGTATTTATTAAAACCTTATCTAGCATACAAACGAATTAGTCAAAAGAATAAAGGCTATTTTTTTTTCATTTATTTATATTTTATATCTTGAAAAACGTGATTGTCTGACATTCGTGACAAACTGCGACGTTAATTTTTCGCTCTCCTAAATTAAACAAAAAACTACTATATGGATATTAGGCTAATTTACGAGATTCAAATTAGAATGCTGAAGTGTGTCACTATGATCTCCTTGCCTACCGTAATATATAATTACATTTTACATTTTTTTTCAGCTTCACTCTTTTCAGAGAACTAGTGTCAGAACAATTCATTCTCCACTATCCATCCAAATTGCGTGTTGAGTGGCGGAACTCAAAGCCGCATTTTGTTTTATCAAAGTAGAAAAATTAAAATCTTTTATATAGTCATTACTCCAACTGGAAATTGCAACCCTCATCCAATAGCGTTTACCGTCCAGACGCTGCCCCTCAGCGATATAGTAAAATACCACATTAGGGTTATTCGCCCTATTTTAGAAAAACCACGTGAAACGCATCACAATCACCTTCGTACGAAAGTTTCCGACAGATTAACAAAGAAAGGAATTATAGAAAAATACATAACTATATAATTCTATTTACATGGACAGTTAGATAAGTCCTGATGACGCAGTTGTAAAATTTTGGACTGAGCGCAGTGATACTGGTTCAAATCAGAGAAGCTATAATATTTGAGTTGCACACACGTTTTTTTTCTCCTAGCAGTCAAAGAGAAACTAGTGTTAGGACCTAAAACATTCAATTCTCCACTTTCTGCCCGAATTCAACTGAATGCCGCACTTTGTCTTGTGTATCAGAGCGAAAAAATGAATATAATATATATTTTTGTTTATTCTATAGACAAGGCAAACAAGCGTTCGGGTCACCTGATGGTAAGTGATCACACCAGAGGAGCTACAGGAATGTTGCCGGCTTTTAAATTAAAATATGATAAATTCTCCGGGTGATTACTGTCAGACGCTGGCCAACTGCGCCACAATGGTCTTTTCTTCTTCTACGTTTCTAGTAAGCTTTTACTAGTTTAACCTGTGTCCATCTACATATGAATATATAGAAAATGTTATAACGCTATTTTTACCCCCTTATCGCCAGCCGTTTACTGTGAAAATTTGCACTTGTGTCCGGTTCCAGTGAATATTTTCGTAGAGGAAAATAATTTTGAAGTGCGTTCTTTTTAAATTAATTTGTTGTTATAACTTGTTGTTGTTTTTACTTAACTTTTAATTATTATTATTATAATTGAAAACCGGTAAGATTTTATTCTTATTTAAAAATGCACAAATATACTTTCATCGAACTTAATTCTTTTTATTTTTTCTCTGAAAAAATAACGCTTTTATATTCAGATTCTTCCAAAACTTAGCTTGTCAAAATGTATTTAACACTTTTTTTATATAGTTGGCTTAGTAAGGCGCCTAGAAGGATGAAGGAACGTCAACATCTCCGGAATCTCTCTGATTAGAAGAAAAAGACCGCAGATGAGACGGGCAGATGACATTAGGAAACACTGGAACGACTGCAACGTTTCTGTAGACGATACTAAGACGAACATGACAAACAAATGGGAGTAATAGTGGGTATGAGAGAAAAAGAGAGGCATAGTGCTGCGTGGAGCTCCGTTCAACGCTCACCTAGAATGCGGGCCTGAAGTGGAGAAGGGGGTGTTTCTCTTTGACTATAATTCTATTCTAAAAGGGCAAGAAGATGTTTTTTTGTTGTTGTTTGAATTTGATTAAATCTATTTGCGCATTTACAAAATGCCCGACTTACTGTCTGCACACAGTAACACTTATCGATATCGAATGTATACTTTAGTGAAACTTAACCCACGAAGAGTACCTAATTATAACTAAAAGAAACGACGACGTCGTTTTGAAAAATATATACAAGCTCGATAGTAGCGCTTTCGTTTCTAGCGGGGTAGTCGGAGAGAACGGAGCATATCTACAAGCTCGATGATAGCGCTTTCATTTCTAGACTCCGACTAACCCAGTCGGTGAGACGGAGCGCCAAACGCCATTTCCTGAGTCGTACAATTAAAATCTCTACGGATCTTGCAATTTAGAGTCTAGACTTCCTGGCAAGTTTGTGTCATCGTAGACCACATCAATGCTAAACAGGTTTCAAACTTCGGCTTGTTCAAACGTACGCCTACCAGATATAAAATAGGGTCACTCTTATTTAGGAGAAAAACCACAGAAAGTGAAAACTCTCTTTTTCTACGATTTATTAAAGTTATAATAATCGGGAAATAAAGGATGATGTTGCCTGTTGGTCGCTAAGCCACGTGTTGTGCATCTGGGCAGCGTCGAAATTCTTATACGCTTATTACGCTTGGAGCATGGTTTCCAAGAGGCGTGGCTTCGAATTCCGCTGCGTTATTTTTATACGTTTTCCACAAATGTTTCTCAACTTTCTCTTTACGTATGAAAAATATTGTCACCCCCACGATTCGACTACGACATATCGCACAAAGTAAATGGGACTTAAATTCCGTTTAGCGGTTGAGATTAGCTTATTGAGGTGTCATTGTACGTTGAGGATGTACCGAGAGTTTGTTTCCGATTTTTCTTTTCTTTTTAAAGGGAAGAGATTCTGTTCTTTTATTTTTATCTATTTGTTCTCATTTTTATCGTTAATTTAATGTATTTTTTACGCTTTATCGCGGAAAAATATTGGCTATCGCCATTTCTTCCCCATTTCTCCGCTAAGACAAATCGTAGCGTTGAGTTCCCCCAACACGCATTTTAGACTGAAAGTGGAGTGTCATGACACTAGATTTTATCCGCTTACTCTACTATACAGAAGAAGTAAGAAGTTAAAATTAATTTTATAATTTTTTAATGTTATTTACACACTTAGAAACATATTTAAAAAAACATATAAAAAATTTAACGCAGTGGTTTGGACAGTTTCCAACAAGCACGTGTTCAAATCCCGCTGCGTTCAAATGATGACACTTTTTCTAAAAACAAGTTAAAATTATATTCGCGCTCAGTGTATCCTGTCTAAGGATGTATCTCAAGACACCCTTATCATCAGTCTTGGGGTAGCAGCCACGAAGACCACTCACCCTCTCAACAACTATTGAAAACGCCTAAATTTATATTAAAGGTATATTTTTTTGCTTTTAATTATATTATATTAAGAATTGAGACCATTGTGGCGCAGTGTGATAGCGTCTGGCTGTAAACGCGATTCGTTGTGGGTTTGATTCCCATTCTGAGTAATGAATATTTAAATTATTTTTACTTCTCCACTGTGGTGAAACTAAGCGCAGCTTTGAATTCTGTAACCCAACACGCAATGTCTCGATTTCGGGTGGAAAGTGTGAAACGGAACACTAGGTTCTCTCTAACTACTCTGCCATGCGGAATAAAGCTACTCTATTATTCAAAACTGTAGTTTAAAAAATATTGTTTTTACTATATTTTAAAATAATTATTTATAGGTAATTCTTGAAATTATATGCTTTCACCCATAGTGAGATCGTACTCGTTTTTCACAGTCAGTCCCAATGCGCCAGATGTCCTCTAATTTAATTAAAATATATTTGAAATAATATACAACTGATATCTATAAGAAAATAGGATGGGGCTGACATTTATGTATCATTGCATAAAAAACCCCTAAATAAAAATAGACTTAAAAAGAAAATAGTGTGAGAAAAGTTATGACTGAACTGAAACATTGTACTGTTTTTTGAGCTCTGACTGACTGTACTGAAACAGTGTACTGTTTTTTGAGCTCTTTTAAGTTATTGGACGGAGAAGTATGAGATCAGAGAAGTCAATATATTTTTTAAATATTGCTCTGCATTACACATTAAATGTAAAAGACATATTAGGAAACTTATAAAAATTTGAACGCAGCGGGATTTGAACCCGCGCCCATTGAAAACCGTTTAAGTTTCAATTTCCTTAGTGTGCGAATAACACTTTAAAAAAATGTTAAAAAAATATACATTAAATGTATTAAATAAACATTATATATATTGTAATGTGTTTGGCGTACACTATTTGTAAAATGATATACACCCGTACTAATATTTTTGTTGACTAAAATTAAAATAGCCTTAATTACTCCTTATTACATCAAGTATTTGACAATGAAAGCCCTGTCAAAATCTGTCCGGCCGTTCGAAAGATTAGCCGGAACAAACATACAGACAAATTGTTTAATTTTTTTTATTTTGGTATGTGTACCGTGTATCAATTATGTATACAAATATATTAAGTAAAATAGTGTTATTTTAATATTACAAACAGACGCTCCAACTTTATTTATTTGTATAGATATTATGATTTAACGAGCGCTTGATTATCTATTTTACTAACTCCGTCATAAGGGCGCCAGTTCCGAATTACAAATTAAAGAAGCCGCACAGTTATATTGTATGATATACTAATTAATATATATACGAGTATAGTGGGTTCAATCCGCAACCGATTTTTACTTTTTATATTGTGGTTTCGATCGTGCCTGATGGGTTTTACACCCAACACGCAATTTCTTTGATGAGATTGGAAAAGGGAATTAGTTAGTGACTTTATTAAAATTTGTGCGTCTTTGACCTCTATAATAATCTATTTATCCTATAGACGTCATCGTGGCGCAGTGGGACAGCATGTGACTGTAAACGCTATTGGTTGTGGGTTCGAATTCCGCTCGGGGTAGTGATTATATTTGAAATATTTTCATTTCTCCGCTCTGGTACCTAAAAGACAAAGCGTGGCATTCAGTTTCGCCACTCAACACGCAATGTCTAGATTCCGGATGGTGCGTGGGGAGAAGCGTGAAGCTGCTAAAGTCTATCTATCAATATAAGAAAATCTCGCAACACTAGTTTGACCTATTTGTTGTAGCCGATTTACTTGAAAATTTGCACACTTGTCTGGTGTCAATATGAATACAATATTTTCATAGCTCATCAAGACATTCTAAGATAACGAGATAATAACTTAAAGCGAGTTAACTTTAGTATTATTTTTTAAACTAATTAGTTATTAATATGGACAGTGGACATTTTACTTTTTAATGTGGTTTGGTCCATTGGCGATTGTAATGGTTTATTGGTCATTTAAATTATGGTAAAGTGCCTGAATGTCAATGCTATAGTATAGGTTCGATTTTCACAGACAGGGTAGTTTGTAGTTTTTTTTATTCGTACGCTACGGTGCGGTCTTGAAATCCAGTGCTCAACACATATGTAATAATTCTTCGTATAAAAAAGACGGAATGCAGAAGACCCCTTAATGATGAATGCTGAATGCGATGAATGAATATTTAGAAATTTATTGAATGACTGCCAAAATGGAGACCATCATGGCGCAGTGGAAAAACGTCTGACTGCTGTGCTGCGCTGTACTGACTGGTTCTGGATTCGATCCCCAATTGAAGTAATGATTAAATTTAAATTATTTTAATTTCTCTGTTCTGGCGACCAAATCAAAACGCAATTTCTCGAATTCGGATGGAACATTGAAATGGAACTTGCCACTGTGTTCTCTCTGACTAGCCGTGCTAGGTTTTGCAGGAAAAAGCGTGAAGCTGCAAATGTCTCTGATAATGTATTGACTGAAATTCAATCGTCTGAGTAAATGAGTACCTTTAAAGAGCTTTCGATGTGATTAAACGATTGAAAAGAGCCTATTATCATTATAATAATACACGGAGGAAAAGTATTAGATTTATTTTCACGAAAGTTGTGTGGAAAGAAAAGTGTGAAATCTGTGTTAAACTGTATATGGAGATGAAGTGCATCTGCACTAGCCTTTATTCTCCATAATAATGTATCAAAAATATGTTTAATAACTTAATCTATATCTATTAGGGGTATTTATCAATATAATGGAACCCAAAAAACCTGTTTGACTGTTTATTTGTGCACGCTAATCTCAGAAACGGCTTAACTGATTGCAATGTAATTTTGATTATTGTATTGTGGTAAGCGTCCCTTAACATTTAATGTTTATTTAATTTCATTCGGTTCATAGCTAAAACAGTTACAGACATTTAAATTATAAATTTAAGCAAAGTCTACACAGGTGAAACCGCTAGCGGGATTTTTTTACAGATGGTCTATACACGTCCAGCAAATCTGCTTCTGCCTACCATCTGGCATAGATTTACCACCAGGGGCATGAAGCTACGTATCCAGGACCTCACCGAGGATCAGGTGGAGCCCGCTGTGCAGCTTCTAGTTAAGCACTTTATGGCTGATGAACCACCTTGCAAGTATATAGGTGGGATGCGAGTTTAAATTTTATCTTTTTTTACTTTCCCTTATAACTATAGTATAGATACCAATACTTTTTAGATAATTGTAAATTATTTATTTCTTTGGTTCATGGTAAAACTAGAGTTCTCAATACTTTCTAAGATATTTGATGCCGTTTTATCTAATTAAATTAACTAATACTGCATGAGTGCTTCTGATAATCAAAGAAAAAGACATATGTAAAAAAATATAATAAAAAGTATAAAAATTTGAACGCATAGGGATTTGAACAGAGATACTTTTACAAATTTTTGCTACCCAAAGATTATTCTACGAGCAATCGTTTGGCAAGAAAGAATGCTATTTATTAAATATATATTTTTTTTACATTTTTGAAAGTGTTATTCGAACACTAAGGAAATTGAAAGGCAAATTTAGAAAACGTATAAAAACCTAAATATGTAATAATATTCTAAATATTACACAATAAATATAAAAGTACAAGGACACTCATCATAAAATCCTAAAAAATCCCTTGACGTAAAAAACATGCCATTTGTCAGTCTGGGTGGTTCAGTTTATAAAAAAACATTTTAAGAAAACGTGTAAAAATTTGAACCCGGCGGTATTCGAAACCGTGCCTCTTGGAAATCGTCCAAGCGCTCCTCGGAAACGTATGTTGCTGGATTCTTAAAAAAAAAAAAATTCCTAAGCGTAATACTTAAAAAATGTTAAAATAGGTAGTTTCTAGTTAGTAGACAATTTGTTTATTTTGCCACAAACTTTCGATTTTTTTAATCGAAATCTAAGTGTAACTTTGTAGGAATATTTTGCATTTTTTTTATTTCTTGCTAACTAGTTACATATAAATAAATTTCTTGTTTCATAGAAATCTATAAATATCCAAACGCACAAGCGCATTTGGAGAAGCTATGGCGTGACACAATAAAGGACAAGCTGTCAGTCGTCTGTGTGGAAGATACTGACAAACCAACTGACATTATCGGCGTAAATGTACTGACAGTTGTCAGTAAGGAGGACAAGGAAGAGGACTTTAAGGTAAGTAATGTAGCACCAATCTCCCCAAGTGAGAGAATATTTATATTAAGACAACGCACGAGGCCATCGTAGCGCAGTAGGACAGCGTCTGACTGGAAACATGATTTTGACTCTCGACTCTCATTCGGGGGAAAGATTATATTTAAAACATTTCAAACATCAGCTCTCCGCTCTGGTACCTAAGACAAAGCGTGGCATTGAGAGTGTTATCACTCAACACGCAAAGTTTCGTTTTCGGGCGGAAAGTGGAGAATGGAGTCTAACTAGTCTTGACACTTGGTTCGCTCTGAATACCAAGTTATCCGGTAAAAAGCAAATTGAAATAAAAAAGTAGTCTCGAATTTAGGTGAAATTCGAGAAAAAAATATATCATTTATTTTTCGAGTCAAATTGGAACCCTCGTCTTGCTGATCACTTTTGATGCATCATCAGGCATCGTAAAGTATATTTACGAAATACCCTTTACTTATTTAACATACAATGAATATATTATTATTTATATATGTATATGTTACTGGGGAAGCCCGACCTACGGTAATTCCTCAGATATTCCAGTAAATGTTAATGGCAAAAGTCCGAATAATTCTTTGACCATTATTCATTTCGAGCTTATAGTTCGGTACAACTTACGTTTTACTTCAAAAAAAACAGTAAATGTTTATTAAATTGGGTCAGGAACAGTTACCGATGTTCGGGCGTTTACCGTAAACTGTACACAAAATAAAAAACTTTCCTCCTTAATACAAACAGACGGACGACAAAATTTGGGCAAAACTTTTCGGCGCAGTGGATCTTGTCTCACGTAGCGTAGACATATACAGGAAGTTCAAAGCTGATAGTTACTTAGCCGCATACGGTATGGTCGTCGATCCGAAATGGCGGGGATGTGGGATTGGGAAGGAAATATTACTTGCTAGGTGAGTCATTTCTTGGAATTAGATTTTTGTTAGCTTTATCTCTGGCGGAGTCGTCGGGCAATTAAGTGTCAAAACCAACCCTCACACTCTCAAAGCAAAAGCTCTTGATGCGGGCGGGCGTTCCTCATGCTTTTTACGTCCTTCAGTATCATCGATACTGTGTTCTTGAAGGTCCTTTGAGGAATACCTAAAAAAAAAATTTTATACAGTCTGTAACGATATTGTGGTCAATCCATGGTGAAAATTGATATTCATATAATAGAAATTTCTATGATCTAGATAAAAGTAACAAGAGGAATAATTTGTCACTATTCTGTGCGTACAGAAAGTGTAAAATTTACCTTTTTCTTAGAAATTTTAAGCCCGTTTTTACTTAAATGCATTCTGCATTCTGCGGTAGTCAGATTTGACTCAATTACTTATAAGAACATGCTTTAAATTGTTCTATCGTATATCTGGAGGTACTGGCAAGGATATATGGTGACGATATTGTATCGTTATCCGATTCTCGGACACGTGTGCCATTTTTAAGAAAATCTGGACAAAAGAAGTGGGTCAAAATATCGCTCGAAAGTTTTATTTTAATGATTATATTCAATGACTTATACATGCATATGAATTTAATATGTCAAAAACTTTTCTTTTTGCCGCAAAAGCTTTTGTAAATGTATAATATATTAATCTATTTCAGAAATAAAAAAAATCAGCATGAATATAAAACATATCTATAAATACAATCTGATGTTTGGTTTTCGCGATATTTATACGTTTTGAAATGAAATTATTTTAAACGGATCGCGTATATTTTGATTCGTGGACTTTACAGAAGTCTGTGGTCACAGGTAGACCCAGTAAGTCTACGTGTTGGACTCTCGTAAGATGTATTTTCGAATACCAAAATGTAAAATATATCAAAATCCTATAATTATCTGTGAATATTACTTCGCATAGTATTTGAACCGACAACTGTCGTTTTTCTTGAATGATATGATTCGATAAAAATCGCTGTGTCATTAAGATCTTCATAACGGCTCTCAATAGCGAAAATTCCATTAAACCATTAAAAGACATTCCTTCGACAAGAGAATGAGGGATGCAAGAATGTTCGGAGTTTGCTGATATTTGGGTCACCATTTTATGGAAGATTATCCATAGATAACATCGTGGCGAAATGACATCATCTGACTGTAAACGCTATGGGTGTTGGTTTGATAAACACTAAATTTTCTTTTTCGAATCAAGTTAAAGTATAATATTTAAAAGGTGTTGTTTAGAATATGTATATATTTTTTAAAACTGCCCTGTATAAAATATGAAACCGCGACCCTTGGCTGTAAACTGATTGACTTGGCTGATAATATTCTCTCTTTAGGTCCGTATGGTCTATTTAATTAATAAGTTATGTCAAAAGAAGTTTTTAATCATTTTAAACTTTTTTGTTTGTCTCCCAATGTGCGACTAATTAAAAAGTTATTAGACATAATCAAAATTTGACAATAAAATATACATATATTTTATATGTATATTTTGTTTTCTATATAAAATATTGTTTTTGGTTATTTACAAAAGTTTAGCAATAAAATCAATAATATATTAAAAAATTAACTTCCTACTGAACCATTTGTGAGAATAGTAAAATGTTATCTGTATTTAACTTGCATAGAATTTGAATATATCGTAAATTGCCTTCATATTCTTGATAAATTCCCACCGGAAGTTTGTATAGAATACTTTTGAAACATGAAAAATAAAAAGAAGAAATGCATATGCGACAAAGTCATGTTATTACGACAAATAACTGGAAAACTACAACTTTTAGATGTGACTGACTTAAATAAAATCCGCCTTAATCTATTTACTGAGAGAAACTCCGATGGTACTTGCAATTTAGTTTTAAAAGGCAGAGATGTATTCGAAAGATATAATAAACGTGTCAAAGATGATGATATCAGAGCCATTTGTCTATACATAACTGAAAATCCTAAAAGAATTACCAAGTTAGATCTAAGTTATAATGAACTAACTGATACGGGTTTCTTTAAGCTGCTTAAGAAAATACTTATCAAAGGTAAATCGAGTGTCATTAACTTGAATATGATGAACAATAACTTGACTAAAATAAGTTTAGGTAATTTGACCAAATATTCCAAATTTATAAAGTTAAAGTATCTTAGAGTCAATGGCAATGATTTTGGAGACGATTACGGCGTTTATTTATCCAATTTTCTGGAAAATAACGAAACTGTGGAGTATTTGGACATAGGACAAACGGGACAGACTTTGACAAGTGTTGCTAAAATATCAGCCGTTTTAGGTCAACTGAGTCTGAACAAAACTTTAAGAGTTCTAGATTTTAGTCGCATCGTACCATTATTTGATCGATACTCCTATGAAAGCAAATGGCTTGCTTATCACGTTGAGAATATACTCATGTTTAATAATACACTAATCGAATTACATTTACAAAAGAATGAATTTGTTGGCCATGACGTAGAATATATTGTACGTGGATTGAAACGTAATAAAACCTTATTATACTTAGATCTTGGTTTTAACAAAGTCGCCGATTATGGTGCCGAATTATTCGAAAACTATTTAAAAGAAAAGCCTGCATTGATTTTGATAAACTTGGCCGGAAATAGTATATCCGATACAGGTGCAAGAGCGTTGAGCTTTGGGTTGCCATACGCAAAAATACGCGCTTTAGACGTTAGTAACAATAAAATAACAGAGGATGGTATTTTAGACATATTGTATACGTTGAAAAAGTGTTATTATTTGAGATTTTTGAATATTTGGGGTAATTTTATTGGTGAAAAAAGCTGTGAGGTAATTCAGAGAATGTTATTTAGCGGAGCATTGTTCCAACATACGATCGATGTTAAAATTTACGAAGTAGATGAAATATTACACGCTGCGTATTATCCGAATCCTGCGGATCGAAACAAACACCTGTATTACAACGAAATGGATTTCAGTTCCGTACAGCCCATTAGTCATATAAAGAGGAATGTGTTGCCAGAACAGAAAATTGTCAAAGTTGATTGTAAACAACGGCATAAGCTTGATAAAACAAGTAGATATAGATTTTGAATATATTTTGTTGTATCTTCATCTGCGTTCATAATTCGAGATTGTTTTAATACATTATTATATAGTTTAGCTATTGAGTTCGGAACGTCGGGTTTTTTAACATGTATTTTCGAATACTAAAATATACGCAACTAATGTGTTTAAAATAGTTTCATTTTAAATATTTCTTATAGTACAATTGTTTGCATACGTATCTATTTAATTTTTTTTTTCTTTTTTGTCATGTAATTTGTTCCTTGAAGTGTTCTGGGGGTTCTACATTACACCCATGTACCCTTTAGATCGAAATCTAGACTCAAGAGGAAGTGGTACAGGTACAGGAACTCAAAAATATCAAGTCCATCCAGACATGCTCCAAACTTCGACGATGAGTTCTTTAGTATCTCATATAGCTTTTCTTGTTCATATTCATCTTAAAAGTATTTTCTCATGGAATATCTGACAAATGTATATTCATATAAGACTCTATAAAAAAATTGAATCCACGTATCTCGCCGCTGCTAGCTGGCAAAGCTTTAACCACTAAACTATACGTTTGTATCGTGCCACGTTTGGACGTGCATTGTTTACATGATTTTTACCGAACAAGTTGTTCTAGAACGGTGCCTATAGGTTGATTAAGAAAAATATTTTATTGTTGATATTTATAAGGCAAGCGAAATTAAAGTTCAATTATTTTGTCCTTTTTCTTTTTTTTTTTCAGAATTCCACTATGCAAGGCACTAGGGGTTAAAGTAACAGCCACAGTGTTCACTGCGGCCGCATCTCAAGCTGTAGCAAAGAAAGCTGGTTTTCTGGAACTTTATAAGATATCGTATGAAGAATTGGGGGGAAAAGGTTTTAAGTTTCCAGGTGTAGAGAAGGATACCAAATATTCCAAGTTGATGGCTTTGGAAATTGTTTAAGATGCGAGTATTTGTATGAGAAAGGATTTCTATTGTTTTTATTCAAAGAAATTATGGTAACAAATATTTTTAATATTTACAATTTTCTCTTAAAGATTTTTATTTATATTAAAAAATTAAATATATATATACATAATTTAATGGCATTGACAAAAAAATTGCACTCTGTGTTGTTACTAGATACAACACATAATAAAATGTTATACGTATCAAGTAACAATATATACAATTTTTTTTAAATAAACAGTTTCTTTTGTCACATGTGAAGTTCGTGCAAATGACATGAGCGGAGTTATTTGCTAAGGGACGATATACAGCGTGCTCTTTTTAGTGGTATTTGTTTTTTTTATGTAACACATAATTACTTCCGAAACGCAGATTGCGCAGATTAGGACAAAATTGGAATATAATATATAATAATCTATTTAAAAAATATTGTTTAATTAATTAATTTGTAAATTATAGAACATAGTGGTTTATCGCTTAGATAATAAATATTGTAGTTAAAATATATAATCTATATTATATTTGAAATATACATATTCATTAAAAAAAATATATTGTTTTAGTCATTATTATTGTAACTATTTATCAACTTATAAAGTAGAATGGTCTATAAAGCGTGTTTAAAAATAAAGAAATATATAAATATTACAAATATTGTAGTTTTATTTTTTTGTAGTGTTATTCACACAGTTAGGAAATTGAAAAATATATTTTTAACATGATTTTAATCTGTGCCTCTGCGTTCAAATTTTTATACGTTTTCTAAAAATATATTAGTAATTGTTTTTAAATTCAAAAGTTATAAAAAACATCTTGATTTCGATATCCTGTAAACAAAATGTGTACTATTGTAATAAATTAGGTCACTCACTGGTGGATTTGTTCAAATATTAAAAAAGCATATCTTGAATGCTTATGAGGCTAAATAGGATCTAGAAAATAGTTACATTTTCTTTTATTTCCCAATATTTTAACTTTGCTCCCATTTATATGTAAATAATTCAAATATAAATGGGTGAAAAGTGGAGATGACAATGATACTATCAAAAATACCAAAACTGTTATGTTATGTATTTTTTAGATATATTACATCTTTTAATGAGTTTTTCTTCATTGGAAGTATAGCTCAAACGTAAATAATAAACAACGCCATCTAGATCACAGTTTAGTCGTTACTTGAAAAACAATTTTATATCGTTGATAAAATCGTCGCCGTCTAGCGAAAAGACGATACTTTATTTAGTACAATACGGTAAAAAAACTTAATATGTCATATTTACATTCTATTTATTATAAATAATTCTTAAATCATAAATTAATTAACTTTTACAAAACAAATATATTATAAAATAGCATAAAAACCATAATTACCCTCCTATAAATGGTAACATTGACATTTGGGGGAGATTAAAATATTAAGTATGGAAACATTATTCTAATATGGCGTCGCGTCCATGACCCAAGGTCCGCAGTTGCTGTCAAACGGTTGTTGACTCCCTAGCAGGATACACCGTCAATAATAACAAATTAACGTAAATAGTCATATTTTATCAAACGTGGGCTGAAATTAGCAAAAAAATATTATTACTTCATATTTATTGTACACTATTTATTTATAATTCACAAATTTAAACGTTGTTAAAATTAAATTCACCATTAATGCGTATAAATAGTTAAAACTTGGTTTACTTTTCGTTTCTATCCAAAGTGCATTTCCTTTTTATTAATATACTATCACGATTATTTCTTAATATTTCAGTGTTCTAAATATTTTTCGAGATAAGTTAAGTGTGATAGTGTTAAAAATGTGTTCAGTGTTTTATTGCAATGGATTTTCCGCATAGGCGTGGCAAAATACCCCCTGCTTAGAAAGGTAAGTAAAAATAATATACCAGAAGTGGATCATATTACATATATACTTTTAACATTCCACACTATATCTGGAAAATGAAATGAAATCAAAATTATGTATAAATGTCTTCTTAATACAATTTGAAAAACATTAAAAGATTTGATAATCAAATAAATTGTTGAATTAATAATTTTAGTTGCAATTATCTTGTAATTTATTTAAATAGTAAATGATTATTTGGTCCATTATATTATGATAGCAAGCGAGGCCAGCACAAAGTGTAGTGTTAATGCACTCCATTCTCTTTCCGCCTCTTGAATTCGAGGCATTGCGTGTAGTGGCGGAACTTAACACCGCAAAATAATATCCATATTATGTAAATCACTATAAAGAAAGTCAATTAAACAAGTATATTATAAATATTTAATGTTGCTAGTCTCATACGTGAAAAGTAGATATTGTAACAAAATAATAATAAATTTCTCTTTACATAATATTTTATATGAATTTGATTTTAATGTATTACTTACACAACGGAATAATAGAAAGTGTGGAATTGATTTATGATAGCTGTTACCTACTAAATATATATAAACTTTACTCTGATTCAAACTTTTATTTAAATGAAACCTTACTCTAACTTTCTTAAAATATTATGGTAAAATTTTAAAAACTATTGCCAATTTGAGTGATTTCAGAAATTAAATTTTATACATTTTGACAAATTTCAATTTTATACATTTTGGAACTATTTCAGGTTTTTTATGTTGCTATTATTATTTGTTAACAACATTGTTTTTATTAGACCGTTCAAACTTTTATTTAAGTAAAAAAGTAACTTAATTTTAAAACAAATTTTAGAAACTTTGACAACTTTGTTGAATTTTAGAAATTTTGACAAACTGGACTTCAATTTCATAATTTTTTAAACTACTAGTATTTATTAATAATTCCGCATTCATTATACAAATTGTTGGTAACTAAATAAACATTTTCACATAATTAATCATATATTGGTTAAAAATAACGTATTGATGCCCTTTCCGTACCATTGGAAACTCTTTCTCACTTAAAAAACTCAAACTTCTTTTAAATAAGAAATTCGTTTAAAAAATAATCGTTTAAATTTTATATTATTTCTGATCATCCTGGTGGTCCTAGCAAGATTAGGATGCTCAAGTCCAGTCCAAGCTAGGCTATTAGGTTCCATTAGGTTATGATCAAATTTGGACACATGTGCAACTTTTTAAACTAATCAGATATTAACAAGAATGTTGCAAGTTTTTCTAACAATGATAGATATGATATGAGGCCATTGTGGTGCATCTGACTGTAATCGCGATTGGTTTCGGATTCAGTACCCAATCGGAGGATAATAGTTAAATATGTATATAATAGTTAAATATAACTATTTTCATTCCTCCGCTCTGGTGTAAGAGTAAGCGCGGCGTTGAGTTCCGCCGCTCGACGCGCAATGTCCGGAATTCGGATGGAAAGTGGAGAACGAAGCTAAGCTCTTAAAGCTAGGTGCTCTCTGACCACCCAGCTAAGCGGGAAGCTGTAAAAGAGAAGATATGATACATGTGACAGTAATATAAGTGTGTTAGAACTTAATATGTTTTATATTTTATTTAATTTCTTTAGATTTCGCAAATAAATTTATGTTATTTTGCAAAGATTAATTTTTCAAGCCCAAAGTACATTTTACGTAAGAATGCTGACATTTCTATGGTACAGTTCGACCGGCGCTGGTTTGGTAGAGAGAGGAGGTCGAGACTGGAAGAGAGCGTTTATGCGCTTTTTAGAGGGGCCCTTAAACCTACACTGGTGTCCCATGTTCTGCTCTAAGTTCCATAAAATGCTAAGGAGTTTCTTCTATTTTAATAAATACTATGTCAAATGGACATTTATTAATATTATTAAGTTTTCTTTATATATTTCACATTATTTTATTATAGAAAACCAATGAAGCGTTTCAGAAAAAGAAATTCTAATGTACGCCTTAATTCACTTTTAGGTTGAAAAACGAAACTTCATTGTTCTAATTATTTTGACCGCCTATTATGACCTTCTAGTGTGGATGCTAATAACAAATTATTAATTGGCCTAAATTTATGAAACCTGTGTGTGTTTTTGGAGGTTTACTTACGGTGAGTGGCACGAGTGGTAGGGAAAGACCGCGGTTGACCTTCGAGAAGACAGTATAGATGCTACTGGAGGAAGGTCTACGTGATCTTCCTCATAAGCATAAGGACACCCCGGAGTGAGAAGGGTGTGCATGGATAGATAAGGCGAAAGAAGTATGGAGACCGTAGCGTTTAGCGCTCCGTTCTCTCCAACTACCACGCTTTTTTTGTAGTGAATTATTTAATTTCTATAAAAACCGAGGCGTGCCGGAATTTGAACTAATGCTTCTTGATAACTGCCCAAGACTTACAGCCACTTGGTAATGTGGTGTAATTTTGTAGCTTCTCGCATCCTCGCATATGGCAGTTTAAGACACTGTAGTCTCTTATTACAGAATCGGATATTTTGAAAAATATATATACAAAACGTACAAAAATTTTAACGCAGCAAGATTAAAATAATTGTATACATTCCTTTTCAAAATATGTTTTTCTATTTATAAAGTGTGAATAACATTTCATAATTAAAATATTTAATAAATAGCATTCTCTGGATTAGCCAAACGATTGTTCGTAGAATAATCTTTGGGTAGCAGAAATTTGTAAAAATCTCTCTACAGAGATGCTAACAACGAAAATAAGTTGTAATAAGCGTATAAGAATTTCGACGTAGCCGTATGTAGAACTTAAACTTAGCGGTCCGGGCTCTTGGACGGTTCCCAAGTGGTGCGAGTTCGTGTCCCGCTGCGTTAAATTTTTTATATTTTTTCTAATAACCTTTTTGTTAAAAGTGAGTATGACACTAGGTTCTCTCTGACTACCCTGCAATGCGGGAAAAAACTTTGAAGTCCTTATCCTTTTTATGGCTTTTACTACTTTATAATACTTTCTTTAATGAATTATTGTCGTTTCTCCGCCCTGATGACAATATAAAGTGCAGCATTGAGTTACGCCGCTCAACGCATGATGTCTCGGATTCGGGGGGAATGCGGAGAACGGAGTGTCTTGATACTAAGATGGATCTTTTGGAAACCGTTCTTTATCCAGATTTTTTCAATTAAATAGTTTATTATATATATATATATATATAATGCCAAATGTCACACTCCAAAGTCCACAGTTCTCCATTCGAGTGTAGATTTGGGACAGTCAAATTAACCCTAATATATATTATAACTGAAAATTCAAAGGCTCTACTATTTGGCTATGCTCTCATATAAAATGGAAAAGTTACGCAACCGGGTAATGAACCTACAGCCTATTTGGCAAGTACCCAGTGCTGGTTTGATCACCAATTTTTCGATAGTTTTAACTGTTTTACGACTATGTGTGACAGATATGCTGTTGTGTTTTCTAAGTCAGGTTTTAAAGTTTTTTTTTACATTATGAGAATTGACGCGTGAAATAACCCTTATCATAGCAACGTGTATGTCGCTTTATACACAAGTGTATTTATTTTGTTAATACATCAGGCGGAAAGTGGAGAGTCTTGACACTAGGTTATCTCTGATTACCCTGCTGTCCATGGAAAAGCGTAAAGCCTTGTTCCAATACAAAATATCCTTTATTCAAATGGAATTTTGAATCGTCGACTGAACAGACCACCGACAGCTACCACCGGCTCAGAAGGCAGTTCTAAAATCGATATATTGTATGCTGACTTTTTTTTTACAAACGTTAATTGTTAAAATCATTCTAAGAACACTACAATTTTAGTATGGGAGGCGTGTGTTAAATATCGAATACGCTACTACCTATTAGTTTTAAAGAGCCCACTAATATATACATATATCTATATATATGACGCAATATGTTTGTTATTCGCCGGCAGTCGGCCCGTTATACTAATTGCTACCAATTGAAATAGATAAGTTGCATGGTCCTTCGTAATCCATACAAACTGATCGAAAGTCATTTTTTACAATTTTTTTTGTATCGTATCATTTTGTTATTGCAGATGGAGAAAATAAAGTGTTGAGGCACTTGTCGCTAAGTTTTCTCAGTGCGGGAATATATCGTTTTTTTTTTGTATATATAATCAATTACTCGAGTGGGTATTGAATTTATATTGTAAACATAGAAAATGTAGTGTTTCCGAGAAAATAAAGTTATAAGCTCCTCCGTTCTCCGCTTGTCAATTTCTTCGAAAATAAGTGACGAGTGCCTTAATACTTTATTTTCTCCGTCTGCAATAACGAAATTAGACAAAATATATCATTGTATTTTATATAATCCTTTACTTCACTACTCCTGTTAGGCTAAAACAGTGTTTTTTACTAATTTCTTTAAATAAAAACCATTACTCACTTCCATACTTCACGGTCAAACAAGAAAACACGGCAAACTGTTATATAGCCGACTTCAAAATATACAAGCAGTTTAATGTAGTTTTGTTTAGGTTTAAGCAAAGAATATTATATAATATTATAGCTGTAGTTGAAATGACAATTATTTTTTTTATATGAATAAAGTAGCGCGCAGTGACAATGTCTGTACGCTGTACACGCGGTGATTGTGCGTTTGATTCTCAATTGAGGGATTTTTTTATGGTTACATTATTCTCATTCCGCTCTGCTTTGTCATTGGGTTACACTGTATAATTCATCGAATGTCTTGTGTTCAGGCGGGACGTGGAGAACGGAGTGTTTTGACACTAAACTAGGCAGAAAAACTTGGTTGGTTAAAAAATACTCGTATATGGCATGATAGTGACTCCGTTTATAATTCTCTATTTCTTGTTCGAAACTTAATTTGGTATTGTCACCAGTGCGGAGAAAATAAAATAATTTAAGTAAATATAATCATTCCCCCGACTGGGAATCGAATACGCAACGGAGTCAGATGGCCTCACTACCACCGACACATGTATTTAGTTTTACTATAGTTAGTTTCACCTATCTATCTATCTATCAATGTATCAATCGATGTAAAAAAAATTGCAAAGTTATTTGGATTGATTTCTTACCGTTTGAATGAAAATTTGTACATGTGTCCGAATCCAATCACATTACAATATGAGAACTTTGTATTGCGTGCATGCAAAATTTTTAATGTAAATTATTGTACATTAGATGGGTTTCGTTTGAAATACAATAATTAATATAAAAAATAATTAAGTATTATGTAATTTATATTTAAATAAGCATCGTGGCGTAGTGTGACAGCGTCTGATTGTAGATGGTATGGTTCAGGGTTTGATTTACACTAATGGAAATATGAATATATATTTTTATTTTGACCACTCTGTTGACAAGACAAAGCGTGGCGTTTAGTTCCGCCACTCAACAAGCAATGTTTCTGATTCGGGCGGTGCGGGGAGAACGCAGTGTCTTGACGCTATTTTCTCTCTGCCTACCCCGATATGCGGGAAAAAGCTTTAAACTATATTTAAATAAATAGAATGTGTGTTTCTCTTAAATAATAAAATATGTTGTCACCGGATCCGGACACTTGTACACATTCTCATAGCGTATCGTTCTAAGTACACGACTTTAAGCGTCTTTTTTTCTTGTTTCTTTTTAAAACTAATTATTAGTTATTCTTAGAACGATGAATCACTAGGTCAGAGGTCACGGGTTCAACGCTCTCATGCTAATGAATTCTATTTGCCATATATGAAAGTCGCGGTCTGTTTGAGACGACAGTACAAAGTTCTAGGACCGTTACCCAACAGGCATTGTGTCCGAATCGGTGATGCGTGGAATATGGTACACTAACATATAGAGCATATAATGTAAAACTATTATATTATAATAATATTTTATTTATATATTTATTTTATACTTAGAAACCCTAATTTCCTTGTAAATAGGTGTAAAAGTTGATAAAGTTAATTTTTTTATGCGTGTTCTTATACATATCCCCCAAACAAGGCCGAACCCGCAACTACTTTCGCGTTTACACTTAGACGCTATTCTACTGCGACACTATGGAGCAAAATTTTATAAAAATTGTGATTTACATAAATAAATAAAATAGGACTGTCTGTTTGTTATATAAGAATTACCATAAAACTAAATGCATATGTATGTATTTTTTTATAATTTTTGTCTGTCTGTCCCTTTGGTCCGGCAATCTGTAGAACGGCTGGTCCGATGGGTTTTCGGGACGGGACTTTCACTGATATATAGCTGATGTAATAAGAAGTAACTGAGGCTTCTTTATTTTAGGATTTCAGGCGGACCGTGGTCACGTGCCCACCTTACAGAGTTATTAATGAAAATATAAATAATAATAAAAGATTCATAGATCCAGCTTATCTCTTCTTCCTGCATCTCAGACACAGAAAAAGACAGTGGTGTTCAGACACTCCGTTCAGCACTTTCCGCCCCGATTTCATCAGACATTGTGTGCATGAATTATAATTTAAACTTATATAGTAGCTACTTCGCAGTTAGCGGTATTGCGTTCCTTTCTTTGAAACAATAGCGCTCATTACAAGATACGTGAGCGCGTTTGTAACTAATTTGCCATATGCCATATATGCCTGTGGCAGAATGTGCTTGTTGTTGAAATGCTACTGGTTTTTTTGTCAAAAAACGATATGTGCAGGTTCGAATTAGTTATGAACGTTACATTGTACTATGAGGCTCGTTGAAGCGTTGAATATCCGTCGCCTTGGCAACGTGTATGGCGCTTTTTAGAACAGCGTATGTCAAACACATGGTGGTGTGTGTAATATTTATTGGATCAATTTATTGTACTTCTAATTGTACAAAATGTTGGCATTCTGCTCTCCATATTGATGCTGAAAAGCGTATTTGCTGTCAACGCTCAAGAGTCCAAGACCAGCTCTCAAAAAATAACGTTTCTCAATAAAATAAATGTTATATATATCAAAGTTATAAGAGAATAATTTGGAACAAGTAATGTGTAGGTACGAGGACATATAAATGTTGATATAAATGAAAATATATAAAACAAGAGAATGTTTAAATCGAGATCAAAATCAATTGAAATGGACAATGATTTATAAATGCATGTATGGAATAATATGTGTTGGTGGTAAGGTTGGAAGGTTGGTGCAAAGTTATGCATAGTTAGTGTCTATAGTTAAATATATACTAGCTGTGCCCGCGACTTCACCCGCATGGAAATCTTAAATAAAATTAGCCAAGTTACTCCTTATTACATAAACCATCAGCCAAAGAAGCCAGGCCCAGCCGTTCCAATGATTAGCTGGAACAAACAAACAGACAAAAATTGAAAAACATGTTAAATATACATTTATGCATGCGTTGACGCATGGCTTAGCGGTCAGAGTGCTTGAACGGTTTTCAAGAGGCGCGGGTTCAAATCCTGCTACGTTCAAATTTTTATACGTTTTCCAAATATTTCTTTTTCAATTTCCTAAGTGTGCGAATAACACTCTAAAAAATGTTAAAAATGTAAAAAAATAAAATTTGGTATATGTAGCGTGTACATACGAGTACATATGCATTCATTAAAAGCCAGTTATTTAAATATAACAAACAGACACTCTAATTTAATTTATTCGTATAGATAATAATAGATACTGTATTATACCAATTGAATAGTTCAGTATATTTTTACACAAAGCTCTTCTGAAGTTTTCATTCAAAAGCACAATAGAGTGACCTACAATGACATAGAATACTGGGTCAGCTTGAAAAAATGAGCCTTTTTAATTGACTTTTATAGAGTAGAAGTTAGTAATAATATAACTGAACAAAAAATGCTAGATTTTCTGTTTTTTTTGTTTAGAACTGTCTATCAAAAGTTTATTGCAAATTACAAACTTTTGAATTTATGTCACTTTTATTTTGTTATTTTTATTTTTCAGCTTCTTGCGCATTTTTTCACAAATCAGGGTAGGCAAAGAGTCTATCTAGTGCCAAAACACTCCATTCTCCACTTTCTGCCTGAATCTCGAGTCATTGCATGTTGAGTGGCGGAACTCGAGCCTTCGATTTATCTCACCGGAGCTGGGTAATTCAAATATAATATTCAACCGAGTGGGAATCAAACCCACAACTATTGCGCATACGGTCAGGCGACACGATAGACACTTACCGTGATTGACTTCATTATTACGAATATAATTAAAAATAAATAATGTAGCGGAACAGAAAAAAAAATAGGTGTCAGTGTCAAAATACTGCAAAGATATGATTCACGGCGCGTTCGCGGTTTCACTCACGCGCTACTTTTCACTTTGCTACGCTTAGTAAATACTGAAGACTTAAAATAATTTAAAAGGTCGAAACGTAACTGTTGTAGTTTAGTTTTTTTTAATTAGCTATCAATATAAACTATATAATATATATTTAATGGTATCCTACCTGTTGGATGTGTTAAGTGTCGGTTGTATCGTATTTTTGGATAATTTTATATTTTAGGTGGTTTTTTTTTTATTTTAAATAATGTAGCGTGACGTTCTTAATTAAGTGACAGGATATCTTTAAGTAGGTAAAATCTGGAAAACGGAGTGTTTTACCACTGAGCTCTCTCTACGGCCTGTCCCGTTAGCTGCACTT
Organism: Podotricha telesiphe; assembly: GCA_038994665.1. NCBI lineage: Eukaryota > Metazoa > Arthropoda > Insecta > Lepidoptera > Nymphalidae > Podotricha > Podotricha telesiphe. The sequence continues at coordinate 90,587 of JAOYRR010000093.1, forward strand.
GCAGAACGTTCTCGAATTTTATAAAAATATTAAATGTTTTGTATGATCAAAACGCAGTGTTGAGCTCCACCACTCTTCTCTCTCTTCACTCTTGTCTCTTTTTTCGGACGGAAAGTTACTTTTCCTGCCATGTGTGAAAACGTGTGAAACCGGGAAGAGAAATATTTTCTGTATGAAAATTTGTACATAGACATTCCGTTTTACACTTTCCGCCTGAAAATCAAGACATTGCGTGTTGAGTGGCGGAACTGAACGCTGCGCTTTGTCTTAGCCACCAGATCGGTTATTGAAAATATTTTTAAATGACATCATTTGCCCGAGTGTCAATCGAACCCACCACCAATCGCGCTTACGGAGAGGCTTAGACGGAGCCCCACTGCACCTCGATGACCTCGAACGTTTCATTTGTTTCAGATGATTTATTATTATTTGTAACTTTTGTGAAACAAACGTAGATATTCGATACGCTGAAATCGATTCCGCGACCTTCCATTGATAGACATAGTACGTACAACAGAAACGCGACTGTTGATAAAATTTTTAGGGTTCCCTGCTGAAAAGGTTTCATTGGTGTCATGCTACTAATCCTACGCAATTTGTCTGTCTGTTAAAAGTTACTAAATATTAAGTCATATGTACATTCCCAACAAATTATTAATATATAGTGATGTTAATTAAATGCTATTGGTGCTTTTCTTAAAATATTTTTAAAGTAAAATATTTTTAGTAAACGTATAAAAATTTGAATGCATCGGGATTCAAACCTAAGTCTTTTGAAACGCAGCCAAGCGCTCTGTCCGCTAAACCGTGCAATCTACATCTAAGCGTTCAAATTTTCTTATGTTTTATTAAAATCACTTTCATATTCATAGTGTGCGAATAACACTCAAAAGATGTTAAAATATATTTTTAAAGTGTAATAGAACGGATGGCATCGTGGTCAGAACGGTTGAATGGTTTCCAGCAAGCGTGGGTTCGCGTCCGGTTAATTTAATTGTTTTATACGTTTCCTAAAATTGCTATTTATGCTCACTCGCACTCGTAAAATTATTAAGTTTTAAAAAAAACAACTATTGAATTTCTCTATGGCTTTCCACAGCAGAACGGCCCAGAATTCACTAATTAATGGTGTAATTAACAACACGGAACCTGTTTATTTATCGACACCAACTAGCTCTTGGCAATTTTTTATTGTGAACTGTCATAACAATTCAACTGAAGCAATATATTTCTCAATTAAAAAACTCAACCAATAGAAATCTTACCAAGGTCGTTAATTGATACATACAGAGTTACTAACTTTCAAGGCATTTTAGACTTTAATCCTAGTATGTAACGTTATGTCAGGATTATGTTAGAACCTAAGATCTAGAGCTAACCGCATTGTGGCTAAGTTAGATATATTGTTACAAGAGAAGGTGAGTCCGTTTTGTTGTATTTGATATATATATATATATATATTTATTTATTTGTATGTATGTTCGCTTCTTTGCTTTCATTATGCTTATGCAAAGAAATACTAAAATATAACATGTATAGAATTATTATCAGTTAAATTCTGCCTCGTACTTCGAAGGTGGCATAAAAAGGAACTTTTTAAATTTGAATAGTTAGAGAGAGGAGGTCGGAAAGTGGTGGAAGTGTTAATTCGCATTTTAAAGGTCTACACTACGCGGTCTTACGCCTACATTTCGAAAGCAAGTCACAGGCTCTGAGCTACTAGCACGGCGAATCCATGGAATGCAAAGGAGTTTTTTCTCTTAGTAAATTAATGGGTTTTAATGAAAACATATAATTTTATTTTTCACATCAATTAATTTTTACAGACACTTCGTGAATCTTCAGTTGTCGTAATAATGCCGAGAAGGCAACTCTGGTAAGAAATCTGTGAATAACCTAACAGTTATATTCTTAAACTATTCAATAATACGAGAAATGCGTGCATATAAAAATATAGGTTTCAAGTTTTTACCTAATATAGATTTTCAGGTAATATAGGTTTAGGTTAAATATTGGTGTTAGGTAAAATATAGATTTAAGGTACATGAGCATAATAAATTGTCCATAACCCATTTGTCTAATGAAAATATAGCGAAATGCCTCTTCGTGACGTTTATAGGTCAAAGGGGTGGCGATGTTATGCGTCAAAGTATTAAAAGCTAAGCTATATATATAATGATGTATTTCAGTATGATTATTCTTGGTAATATTTTTGTAAGTTATTTTCATATTGACGTATAATGTTTTACAAATTTTCATAAAATGGATACTTATTAGGTAATGCTGTCAGTACTGCAGTACTTTCCAGACTTTAAGGAATGTTTTACGAAAATGTTCGTACAAACGTCTAAATTTATGAGCTTTTTGTGTAGTTGTGTATTGACATAAGCTGATCGCCTAGTCACGTGGCCGGAGCAAGTGCGCGCCAGGTCCAGCCAATTGGGCTGGTATCCGTAAAGGATTTCCTCACGTAAACAAAAAGGTCAGACTTAGTTACAAACTCGAAATAAATTTTTAGTATTTTATATACGAAAAGTAACAAAAAAATTCTAAGACGTATACGATACAAAATACATTGTCGCAACTACATTCTACATAATTATACAAACAGATTCTAAAGCCAAGTGAGAATCGAACTCTCTACCATTATTTTCATCAACACACGCAACTACTGCCATATCTATAATATAGCTTGAAATATAAAGCAGGGCTAAACAGACATCAAAGGTCAGATGACTCAATCTACATAATGTCCCCGTGGACCTTTGATATCCTATATAATAAACTGACTCAATATTATTGTGCAAATATATTGCGCAATGTAAAAATATTAGATTTCTGATCATCGTCGTGATCTGAAATATAATATTTTTTGAATAACATATATTCAGAAAACGTATAAAAATTTGAATGCAACGTGATTTTTGCCCTTTTAAAACACTTACACTCACTCCATAGATGTCTAACTCTTGATTTAATTTAAAAGTTATAGTCATAATAAGTTCTTTGATTTTCATGATTATTACACATTTTGAATTATTACACATTTGGAACCCGACGTTTCGAACACTTTACAGTAGTCCGTGGTCACAGGTAGACAGGTAGAAAAATGTATTTTCGAATACCAAAATTACACGCGAATAATCCGGTTAAAATAGTTTCATTTCAAAAAAGTTATAGTCATATCCGGTGGTTGTGGTCGTCTTGTGTCACACCGCGCCCCGATGGCCTATAATATAATACATTTTCTCGGCAAGTACCAAAGGGAGTGTGTAATAAATAACATATACTGCTTATCAAAAGTAAACGGTTCAGTTAACTGAAATTATTTCGTAAAACCCACTGTGCTGTAAGTTTAAAATAGACCACATTATAAACATATGGTGGTCATTTGATTTTAACCTGTTATGTAAAGTGGAAACAAAATTCTAACTAACTTCTGTTCCTTGTATATTTTCCAGTACACATTAGTTGTGGATTCTATTTTTGATTGATTTTTTTCCGCTCTGATAAGCCAAAGTGCGGCGTTGGTAACCGCCACTCAACATTCAATGTCTCGAGTTCTTGTTGAAAAAGTAGACACTAAATTCTCCACGGCTACCCGCGCAATATATGTTAAATATATTGCAATATTGAAATTTCATATAAAATATTCACAGGCATTGTTTTGGTTTTGGTAAATTATTAAATAATTACTTTTATTAATAATTTATTTATTTATTACAATCAACAAAATTTCCAAGAGGCTTGGGTTCAAATCCCGTTCAAATTTTTATACATTTTCGTAAAACATGTTTTTTTTTATTTCCTAAGTGCGCGAATAACACTTTAAAAAATATACTAAAAAAATCTGTGTTTTTTACAGTAATCATTACTCCTTCCTATGTTACTTCTATGGAAAGACGGGCAGAGAAAATAGTGACTGTTCTCCAGTATAGAAAAGACGTTGCAAAAATTATTAGAAAACCACATATATTTTGAAATATACAATGGATAACCATTATATAACTAACCGTTGTAAATTATACTAATAAAATATTGTAACGCAATGCGGACCTGGATATAGGTCAAGGATGGAACGAGATTTACGATCAGATTTACTTTGAAATTAGTTTTGTATTCGACCGAATGTCATATTATATGTATATATATAGATTTATTTAAAGAAAAACACATATTACTTTCAAGAAACCTAGCTCGTGCATTATCTTACTAAATCATTTTTTTCTTCAGACTCACGTTTTTTCTTGTATAGCAAGGTGTTCTGAGAGAACCTAGTGTCAAGACACTCTCGCTTTCCGACCGAATTCAAGGCATCGCTCGTTGAGTAGCGGAGCTCAACGCCACACTTTGTCTTGATCCCCAAAATCAAACTCACAACCAATTGTACTGTCCCACCGCGCCACTAATCTATATCATTATATTAATACGTGTAGGAAAAACTTTAGACCATTTTGAACAAAAAAAAAGTAATATTTTTTATAATAATGCATTAGAAATATATGAAATTAAAAAAATATATATTACATACACTTATGTTCGACATACACTTTTATAGTAAGTGGTATGTTTAGGTTGCTAAGGCAACGCTTCAACTAGTCCACTAAATCTGAATTCACCATATGACCAAGTGATTTCTGCCCAAAAATATGGAAAATTTGTAGACAATATAGTTTCTTGGAAAATTTGCACGCACCTGTGCCAGCTGTGATAAATAACTGTCATGGAAAACAGTACGATCCGGCGGAGTATTTGTCTTAAATATATATATATATATATATATATATATATATATATATATATATATATATATATTATAATATTATATATATTTAAGACAAATATAGTTTTCAATATAAATTGGCCGATCGTCCTTGTATGTGCGCATCCAAGACAGGTTATTTATCACAGTTGGTAAGGATCGCAAATGCAAATTTTCATAGAAAATAAGAAAATTAGTTTAAAAAGAAACTATTTAACAGGTAATTACAATTTTCTCGTTTCTCGTTTTGGGTCGTTCTGGTCAAAGACATGTTGACAAGCTACTAATATCATATCGTATCAATATACTCTCTACCTACCACTTTAATATTAAAGTAAGTCTAAACAAATGATGATTGTAAAGATGTTACATTAATAACACAATAGAATTGTTTGGCAAACAACATTTGTAATGATGCCTGCGGGTTAGAATATAGGTCATGGCTTGTAGCTAGCCAGTAATTATAAGGTATATATGGATTTCATTGCCTTTATTTACTTACACTGTGGTAGTGAGGAGTAATCAGCTTATTTTTACTTCTTTTATTTATACTGTGTCTATGTCTGTTTTTTTTTTTATAAATAATCGTGTGTATCTTTTAAGGACAATCAAAAATATTGTTTTAGATATATACTGTTATGCAACCGTAAGAATGCTCGATTTATAATAAAAAGTCTCGCTAAGAATCCCCAGCTCCCATGCTGTAAATAGACTGCGCTGCTCTTTTTTAATTACAAATATAGCCCCAGAGTAGTATTGCATAGGATAAGATACTATGTAAGTAACAAAAATAAACAAGTCGTTCCTTATTAATGTCTGTAAGCTGTCTTAATTTTCTAACAGCGTACGCAGCAGAGCTAGGTCTACTAGCTAGTGAAGAAAGATGGGTGCTCCATTGAAGTTTCGAATAAACCGTAATTCCAAAAAAATACCGCGGTATTAATAAAATGGATAATTTCATTATTGAGACTTAAGTTAAGCTTTTGTTCTATATTCACATTGAGCATAGTAAATTATATATATACTTTAAATTATTACTTTTAAAGTGTAATTCACACTTAGGATATTGAAAAACATTTTTAGAAAACGTATAAATATAAGAACGCAGCGGGTTTCGTAACCGCGCCTCTTGGAAACCGTCCAAGACTGACCGCTAAGCCATGGGTTCATGGACGGCATCATTTTGGTTCGGTTCGGTTTTCTTCGCGTTGTTGTTAACAGTAAACTTGTGGGGTATTTGCGACAGTGCACTATTTACCTCGTTCAATCCCCACTCGGATCAATGGTTAATTGATTATATTTTCGCTTTGGTTAAGACAAAGTGCGGCGATGAATTCCGCCCTGAAACTCTACACACATTGTCTCGGAGCGGAGTGTCTTGACACTAGGTTCTCTTTAAGACGCGGCAATTTGTTACTTTAAAGATTTCATCTGCTTATCTAATCCCACCACCACCAAACCGCCTGGTTCAGGAACATGAAAATTAATTGAGTACTTTAGTTGTGGCGTTTTGGAGTCCCAGTTGGCCACGAATCACTGTCACTTCAATTTAATGCTGTATAGGGAATACACAAAGTGCATTTTACATTCTCACGACATTCAATCTAATAATTTCATAAATCAATATATTGGTATACATGAATGGGTGTTACGATATATCAATTATAAATGAAGACCAACGCGTTGAGTTACTAATACGGCCCAAAATAACCAATTTCTAATGAAACTATAATATAGCTGAGTCAGTACTGTCTCATGGCATTCGGAAGGTATTCGGTTCGGGGTGGAATCTTAGTCATCCTGTAATACGACGGTAGACAGATATAAAATTATTTTTTATGTGTTTATTTATTTGTCTAGGTCTTAAATGCATCAGAGGATGAATAGGTTTGCGAGAGGCTTCCAAATTAATACAAATATCAAATACATATATTTCGGCATATTAGGAAGGCTGCTAGGAGAAGGGTCGTATGTGATAAGTTCGTACGTTAATTTTTTTGAATTTAATTTACAAAGAAGTAATATCAACTTAGAAATGCTTAATAGTTAATGCACATTTTGAAATTGAACTATTTTTGACCGGATTATCGAATATCAGTTACGTTTTAATTTTCTCTCTGAATGTAGGTGTCGTATACTAAATTTTATATTGACTAAAAAATCTTGATTATGTAGTATTCAAAAATAATTTTGTGTCGGTGTCAAGTAATAAATAAAAGCTTTACAGTTTTTACCGCATACCAGGGTAGTCGGATATAAGTGTAGTGTCCTAGTGTCAAGACACTCCGTTCTTCGTTGTGAAGTCGAGTCATTGCGTGTTGAGTGGCGGAGCGCTGCACTTTGTCCAATGTACAACCAGAGCGGTTGAAATAAAAACGTTTTAAATATAATCATTCCCCGAGCTTGTATCGAACCTACGACCAATCGCGTTTACAGTAAGACAGTAGTGCTACTGCACCACGATGGTTTCTTATATATAAATATATATATTTTTTTGTGTTAAATTAAAACGAATCATTCCCACGCTCGCATACTCCGATACTGTAATTGTTCATTTGAACGATTTCAATTTTCAAAACATTTATTTATAATTTCACAATATTACGACTTTTTATTATGAAACATACAGGAAATTCTGGGAAAAATTTCTGGGAAAATTTGCGGAATTCTCGTGAAATTCGCTAACTATGATATCATTTGGGGCGGCGTCGTCTCGTCGCGGCGGCGTCGCTCTCACACCCCCACATTTCTATAGAAGGGTGGTTCACCCCCATGGGACGGTAGCCAAATAAAGTTAATCACCCTTGCGTTAATGTATGATGGGTTTTGAATGGAAATTTGCATTTTAATAGACTTTTCTAGAGGAAGTAGTGACATTTTATTTTTTTACAACTTCACGCGTTTTCCCTTATAGCACACAATTTGTCTTAGGTACACGAGCGGAGAAATGAAAATAAGTTAAATCTGTTATATGGAACTCACGACCTAACGCGTTTGGAGTCAGAAGCTGCCCCACTGCGCCACGATGGTTTCAAATCTTATTAATAGAAGACTTGCAAATCATTAATGTTAAAGTTAAAAACCTTATATTAAATAAATTACTTACGCTAAAACTAAACTTTAGGCGGCCTTTTTTGTGTTTTTTGTCTAACATGTGGTCAGCGGTGGGAAGATTTGTATGTAAAAAAAAAAGGATTTACTTTGCGCCAGATGGTAGCCATGAGGCTTAAATTTAGAAAAAAAAAATTACGTAAAATAAGTCTAATAGTATGTAAAATTCTCTTTATTTGACTTAATATTTAATTTAATATTGTAAGACTTTTATAAATAAGTAATGTACCTATACTTTTCTATACATATTTTCTCGCGATTTTGCCATTTCATACAAAACGGCTCCTTCTTAAGTGTTCCTTCGTACTAAGTGTGAACCACTTGACCTGGCTTTATATTTGAAGTTTCTTAAAAATAGTAATAGAGCCTGGATATTTAGTGTTCTGTAAGGAAATGTATGTAAGGCGTGTTATATTAAAAGTATAGGAACCTGCACCTATCTTGAGAACTTCATTGAATATTGATACATAAATACAGGTTTAAGTGCCTAAAGTTAATTAAAGCCTCATCTGTCTGTCATCATTTCTTCATCCATATGTCTTAGTATCGACTGTAAAACGCAAAACTTGCTTTTTTTGTCAGCATCGTGTTGAGTGGCAGAACTCAACGCCGCGCTTTTTTTGCCGCGTCTTGTAAGAAGAAAAGAAAATAATTTAAATATAATCATGACCTATTTTTTTAATTCTACAGTGTTTATCACAAACTTAGGAAATTGAAAAACATATTTAGAAAACGTATAAAAATTTGAACGCACTTAATAAGCATATAACAATTTTCGATGCAGCTGGATGTAGAACGCATGGTTTAGCGGTTAGAGCGCTTGGACAGTTTCCAAGAGGTGCGGGTCCTAGTTCTGCTGCGTTCATATTTCTTCGTAAGTATCGCGCATATTATAAGTTAGACGCCTGTGACATTGCGACCCGAAATCCTATAAATAAACCAATATAGATACCATACCGTTAACGTCATACCAATATGTTTATCTTCGTAATATATTATTAATTCTATACAAAGTGTATGAATCATCTTGACTCGATAAGTTTCGGTCTTCAAGTTTAGAGATAAGGGGTCAAGTGGAGAACACTTTGAAGTTGACAACTTATACGTAAGTTAAAACGGCGGCATTCAGTTACGCCACTTAAGAAGCAGTGCCAATGCAATTTGTTCTTAATATATAGTTTTTTAACAATGCCAATTCAAGCGTAAAGTGCTGAACGGGAAGTGTCTTGACACTAGGTTCTCTCTGGTTACTTTGGTATGCGGGAAAAAGCCTGACTTGAAAAATAATAATAATATCTTGTTTATAGACATATAACAATTTATAATTGTATCATACTAAAGTTAATAAGTACATTTAAAAGTTTAAAATCTATATTAAAAATAAAATAAAAATAAACGAAAAAAAAAAAAATAAAAAAAAAATAAACGAAAAAAAAAAAAATTAAAAAAAAATAAAAATATATTTCGCCCAACGTGGGGCTCGAACCCACGACCCTGAGATTAAGAGTCTCATGCTCTACCGACTGAGCTAGCCGGGCTGTTGGGAAACGTGCTAAATTGCTATATCCATAGTGAAGAGTGGGGAGCCTGTACCTATATAAACGCGAAAGGTCAGTCTTCACGAAATATCGAAACAGAGAAGTGACTTATAGTTAGTAAGAACCGGTTTTGTGACAGGGCCGGATTAAGGAGGTGCAAGGGCTCGGAAGTTTTGATATTATGAGTAGGAGAAATTAGCGATGAGTGTTGTGACAGAACTAATCGAATCCCTAATCTGATGGCTATTTTATATACTAGCTGTGCCCGCGACTTCAAACCACAATACAACAAATTCAAATAATATAAAACTAGCCTACGTTACTCCTTATTATATCACCTATCTGCCAGTGAAAGTTCTGTTAAAATTAATGGGTCCAGCCGTTCCAGAAATTAATAATAAACAAAAAAATAATACGGTGGTTTTAAATAATTTTGTGTAAATTATTTGTTTAAACTTTATGGATAGTTTTGTTAATATGTCCCAATGAAAAAAATCATAAACACTTGTAGCCTCCGCTCTTTTGGAACAAACTGTGTCCCATTTGAATATATTAAACAAATAAATTAAACAGACATGAAAACGCAAACATCCCCTATTTTTCCCCTTTAGGGGAACCTACATTTAGGGTTAGAATTTTTGTACAAAGTTTTATGGGACCAACTTCTGAGTATACTCTATCGAGTAAAAGAAGCATTATCAAAATTTGTCTATTCCGTAAAAAGTTATGCGGTCTAACATAATAAAAATATTCGTGTCGAATTCAGACCGTTCTCCGTTTTTTTTTTCGTCGGTTAAATATCAAAATAGCCTAATTATAATTTTATTTTATAATATATTTTTATATATATCATATTTTAATATATAATACATGAGTATAATTTTAGTAGAAGTTTCGATATTCAATACAACGAATAAGTGAAAATATGTATATTCATTTCACAGACTTGTAGTGTCACTTTGAAATACCGACTCACTAACTTTCTTATTTACCGCCGTTTTAATTTCACTTTTAACTAACTTTAGTTTGAGGTTTCACGCTTTTCCCGCGTAGCACGGTGGACGGAGAGCTTAGTGTCACGACACTACGTTCTCCACTTTCTGTCCGAAGACTTTAAAGCTGGAGATGAAAATCAATTAAATATAATGACTCCTCCGAATCCACGTAGAACCCACAAACGTTGTGTTTACAGTCATACGCTGTCACAGTGGTTTGTGGTTTGTTTTATGCGAAATAAAAAACAGAAAGACCGACTGCCATCTCTCCGTTCTATTTTTTTTAGCTTTATTTATTAATTACTAGCTGACCCGTGTAAATAAAATGTTTAAAAATTCAATAAAAAATAAGAAAAGGTTAACAAAAAAGTGAAGGACAATTTCAAGGATATATGTATACATTTCATTGTCATGGTGATTGGTTGGGACAGCGCAGGGAAACTTGATTACACAAACTTCCAACAATCAAATGGTATGATAGTCCGTTGGAAACATCGGTGTAGGCGGGATCGAGACATCCTCTTCTGTGTATTCTCCCCAGATGGCCTTTGCCTCGTTGACATTAGCCTCTGCACAGTCAGTCTGTTTTATTGCACAATTAAAGTTCATTAATGTTACTTTTAATCCAGGAATCCCACTGAATTCAAAAACTATGTAAGATAGCTGACTACGTCATCCTGGTTTATAACTGTGATGAACCTGAAAAGAACTATCCTGGGAAACGATTTTGTTTCCCTAAACATAATAAATATAAATCTAAAGATAAAATGATCGAACAAACTATTGAATGCATAAATCGTTAAATCATGCGAACAGATTTAACTTATTTTCGGACTTTTCAATATTTCGTAGTCTAAGCTGTTTTTCTTGCTCAATATTTAATCTCCGAACGCATCCCGTCTGACAGGTGCGCTCTGCTTGTATGGAAAACGAAAATTATTTTTTTACTATTTTCAGAGCAAAATAAAATATTATACAAAAATGTCTAAAAATTTTAGGTTGGCGTTTAACAAAAATAAATTGTAACGTCCAATCCTTTGGACGTAGCTCGATAAGAACGTATAGCTTAATTGTCTAAAGCGCTTGGACGTACACAAGAGGCGCGGTTTCGAATCCTGCTTCGTTAAAATTTTTATAAGTTATTCTTTAATAACATTTCTGTTTTCATATTACTTTTTTATTAATTACATCAAGACTGAGGCTAGTTTTAAATAAGACTCGTGGAGCACTAAGCTTCTTCTCCTGTCTATGTACTTCTAAGACTAAGAAGTCCACACCAACTTGCACCGGTTGCAAAAATTACAAAACAAATTCATACGCATGGCCACGGGCGCACCCTGGTACATGCGTAATATTGACTTACATCGTGACGTTCGTTTAGACTCGATCCAAGAGCACTGCAGGAAACTGTCTAGTAGATGTTTCGAAAGAGCTTCTACTCATCTGAACCGATTAATAGTAAAAGCCAGCGATTACTCGCTTCCGTTAAAGAAGGTCTACCGTAGACCACGTCACGTCTTACACGACGCAGCTGACCGCATAACCGTAGCCAACAACGCCGAGTATGTAGGTAGGGCTACACACAGACGTAAACATACACGATACACCCCGCCGGTGGAGACGAGGTCCCAGCTTTACTGCAGAGGCCACTATGGCCAACAGCATACTACACATTCGAAAAAAAAAAAAAAAAAAAAAAAAAAAAAAGACTACGAGAGTCCAGTTTTAGTAATTAGTTGCCTTTCAAAACAAGCAATGGCATATATTTTTATTTGAACACTATATCAAAAGCAAATCAAAATATTCTTTATTCAAATAGGCATTCAATTACAAGCACTTTCGAATCGTCATTAAAAATAAACATGTCAGTATTGTCAGTCCTACAACAAGTTAGCACCGGTAAGGAAGGCAGTTCTGCTGAGAAGAGACACAGAGACTCACTCTCACTCAACTCAACCCCACAGTTGCTCTTTTCAAATATATTTTTACAATTATTGCGGAAGTATTATAGGCTATCCGAGAAAGCATCAACAGCATTTAAAAACCGCTTAGCCATGCGTTCTACATCCGGCTTAATACAAATACAACAACAAATTCTTAAAAAAACATATTTTAGAAACACATATAAAAAAAAAATCTTAAAGATGTTTTTCAATTTTTCTAAGTGTGTAATTAACACTTTAACAAATCCTAGCTTAGCGGTCAGAGCGCTTGGACGGTTAACATGAGACGCAGGTTCGAATCCCGCTGCGTATTTTTATACGTTTTCTAACAATGTGTTTTAAAGATCGTAAGTGTGTGAATAACACTTTTGAAATATTAAAATAAGTCTGACATTATTTGAGGATTTTGTTATAAATACGCATGTATTACCTTACCTACCTTATGACATAAATTATTTATTTGCCTTTTTAAGACGAAAACTAGGAGTAAACAGATTATTTATATTTTTTTCTACATATATATATATATATTTTTTGTTTCAGGTAAATGGAACAGAAAATGTTGTTACTTGCTGCTTTAAATGCCACTTTGTTTATCAGGTATGATGTATTTTAAATTAAAAGTAATAATTATAAAACTTATATCAAAAAGACGCGGCTGCGTATCGAGCCAAGTACAAGCAATAATATAGGATAGCGACGCAAACGCAATAGAGTCTGGCAGAAAACGCTATGATTGTGTTGTCCGATCTCCATCCTAGGAAATGTTTATTTTCATTTCATTCATCCGGAACGACAAAAAGCGACATTAAGTTTGGCCACAATTCAAATACGCGCGGAGAGTGGAGACCTGAGTGTCTTAACACTAGATTCTTGCTTCTTATTTCACTATACGGTAAAACGCGCAAAGCTGGCGTACATTTTCAAGATTAATAGCAACTTTTATCAGATTTAGATTCCAATTCAGCTTTCAGTAAACTAAACGTGTAAATAAGCTAAATAAACCCAATCACTGCGCTTTACCATAACGCTTCATGTCATGTCACAAAGGTACAGTAATTTTTCTATTGTTGTCAAATGACTTGTTTTTTTTTTTTCACCCTAGACGCACGGCGGGAATAGTGAGGTATTGATTGTATCTTTAGAAACAGTGTGCTGTGAACATTTTTCTTGTATGTACTCGTATTGCATGTTGGTTTAATTTTTTAATTATTTTATTCTTGTGTTTAAGAACCTCGAGGTAGTATTGGGTTTTTTTGTTTTATTTTGTCATTAATTGAATGTACAGATATTTCCCGAAAAATGGTAAATTCATTAACGCACTTAACGACATAAGTTAGGACAGTAAGTTAATTTTAAGTAGACCTTAGTAAAATGTTTTACTTTTTATCCTAATATATATATATTTTTTAAGTTTATCCACTCTGCCAGAAAATGAATGGCCACTTAATGTAATTTCGACTCTGGGCTTCTCCTCTACAATACCTTTTTACGTCATACAGTAATGGAACACCAAACTTCCTGACCACCTCTCTAGGAATAAAGCATAAAGCAAAAAAAAACTCTACAAAATGAAAATCCATTTTTGAAAATATTTTTTATAAATATTTATTGCATATAATCACAATTTTTTTATTATGAAATATAACATAAAACATTTTAAAAGATACGTTGAATTACCGTGTGCTTCTTACCACTGTCTTTCGTATAAAGTTTTTCTATTATTTTGTAACGGTCGGAGCCAAAGGCCACACCGCGTTGATGAATACACCTTGTTATTATAACAGTATTGCGAATAACCGTTTAAATGTATATATATTTATAATTTTTAAATATAAGGTAATTTAATAAAAAATATTTATGCTACTGTAGCGCGGTGGGACAGCCCCTGGCTGTGAACGAGATTGGTTGTGAGTTGGATTCCCACTCAGGGGAATGATTATACTTAGTCTCGCCATAAATACTGTTATAATTAAAAATAAACAAAATACTGCATTTGAATTTTGAATCTGTCATATTTATATGATTGGATCTTTGTCTTTTCTTATATTCGCGCCAATGTATTGTAAACTATTTTGTAATAATAAAATGGAGCGGGGTGATAAGGAGAACCGAATCGCTGCAATTGCATTACATAATGGAGGTATGTAGATAATTTAAATCCTCCATACGCTTGGTATTAGTCAAACGTTTGTGTACCGGGCTATTCGTAGGGACAATGAAACCTCTTCTTCTCCCCCGTAGTGTTCGTCCGAAAAAGGCGATCAAAGCGAAGAAATCCCGTTCGAAAGCAAAAGATTTTATCTCGGGAGTTGAAAATAGCACTTAGAACCTTATGTTGCGTATTTTAAAAGATGACTTAAGACGTCTGCCTATATATAACTGATAATAAAAAAAAAAAGAATAATGTCGTAAAATCAAAACAACTACGGTAAGCGGTTTTTACAATTGGACAATATTTTAACTTATGCCGAAAGCCTGAAGAAGCTTTCCAATTAGTTAACAGAGTAACATCGTGGGCATTATCCGAATTCAGCGATGATTTGTTGGGGTGTTAGCTATGAAGGAGTGACTGAGCCATATTTTTGTAAGAAGGTATCAAAACTTCGGCACAAGTGTATCAAGATACCATTATTGAGAACGTAGCTAAGTCCCTTGACAACACCATGTTCAATAACCCAGAAAGTTCCTTTCAGCAAAACTCATAGGTTCATAAAGCCCGATTCACCCAATCTTGGTTAGAAACGAACGTTCCGGACTTCATCACAAATGAAAACCGACCGTCATCTAGTTCTAATCTTATTCCACTGGACTATGATTTACGGTCAGTTTTAAAAAGTAAGGCATGATCTAAACGCCATGTAATTTGGAGTAGTCAATAAAAGAAAATATACGATTGCCAGTGCTGAATTTTCCCATAGAAAGATTGTGATAACTGGCCTCAAAGTTTAAAGGACTGTATTGCAGCCAATGGAGACCACTTCGAATAAACTGTATATGTTTTTTATGGTTTTATATTAATGTACTAAATAACACTAAAATAGAAATAAATTTAACGTACAATAAAAAATGTTGTTTTTTCTTTGTTACAATATTTACGGCAAGACTAAGTGTTTAAATAATTTCATTTCTTCGCGTTCTTTCTAGTACCCAAGACATAGCGAAATTTCGGAAAAAGACAATGGGCGCTCTCCTACTTTCCGTCCGAAATCAAGACATTGCGTGTTGAGTGGTGGAACTCAACGCCACATCTTTCTCGTCATATCTCAGTGGAGAAATGAAAATACTTTAAATATAATCATTCCTAAATCGAACCAACAACACATACGCTGACTCACTGCGCCACGATAGCCTCTTTACTATATGTTTTTCATTCCACTGCGCTTGAGTGACCTCTTGTTTCCTGTCTTTAAATGAAATAGATCTCTTTCTGTGTTATATTTTACGAAGACATCATATTTTATGAGAAGACGTTCTTCGCTTATTGATGAAATTTGAGAGCGATAATATTGTATTGGTACCCCTTTGACGCGTGACAATGCGTTGCCATAGCAACGTGTATGTCACTATACAAACGTGTATGTCGAAATATGTATGTTATATTTATTTTATGAATTTAATCATTTTCATATGAATTATTTAACAAAATTAGCATGGAGCACTCCTCCATACAAACTGTATCTGTGCCATATTTTTATACTCCTTGGTCTGCGTAATTTTTGTAAAAGTGTAACGAAGTGTTTGCATCTCGTATTGATTTATAGATAACTTAATATATAGGATGACATGGAATTTGTATTTCTTTAATCTGATTGGACATTGGACAAGTGTAGTACTGTATATTTTGTACATTTTTTAAAGTGTTATTCGCACACTTAAGAAATTAAAAAACTTTTTTAGAAAACGTACACAAAATTGTACGCAGCGAGATTCGAACCCACGCCCGTTGCAAACCGTCCAAGGGTTACAAAATAAGTTGCAGTAAGTGTATAATTTCGACGTAGCCGGATGTGGAACGCATGGCTTAGTGGTCAAAGCGCTTGTAAGCTTGTGTAAGCGCGCGTATCGTTCAAATGTTTACTCGTTTTCTACATATGTTTTATTTTAGTATTGTATTCCAGTATAGTATTAATGACTATTTCGGGTTTTTTAATCACCATTTTAGACATGTGCTCCTTTTTATTTTATATTATATTAGGCAAAACTTAAAGTCTCCATTTTACGAAAATTTAACGAACCCAATAGTATGGAAACCTGCATACTAAAGCTTATATATGTATATGTTATGATGATCATTATTATTTTTATACAATATGTTATATATAAAGATTTGCTCAATACAAAGTAGCTGGTAATCGAACCCGTAACTAATACTAGAAAATTAAACTACATGTCACAATATCAGGTCGCGAAGCGAGTCTCAACTCATCCTCTGTACGTTACCGGTTTTAATCTAGCCAGACCGCTTTCTACTACACTACTGATGTTACAACTTTTTATCTTGAAACATTGTATCGGAAGCAGGTGTGTCTGGTGGTGGTTCGATTCCCAGTCGTGTAATATTCACGTTTTGCTGATTAGGTAGGTCAAACTGTGATGACTGGTCTCCCGGCTTGTGATAAACGGAGTGTTTTGACATTTGCCTTGCCTTGCCTACTTTAATACATGTGACAGATAATGTACATTTAAATTTGGAGTGCTTTGTGGCCATCAGGCAGGGGCAGTGAGAAAGTTTCTAATTGTAAGCACAATGGTCGTGGATTCGATCTCGACTCGAGCAATATGATTTGATTTTTTATCGTATTCCCGATACTAGCGTGGCGTAGAGTTCCGCCACTACACACTAGCACTGTCTTGAGTTCAGGCGTATCACCATTTTTCCACTTACCTTCTTTGAAAATAACTTTATTATCCCCCGAGCGTGTATCGAACCAATAACAACCACGTTGTTTGTTTCAAATACGCTTTTATTTGCTTCAACTATGTCTATTTTGCTATGAATCTAAGTAATGTATTCTTATTTTTGTTTGAAAATTTGCACACGTGTCCGGGATTTAATTGTTTTTTTATAATTTTAAATTAGTAAATAATTATAAGCGTGTTTTATATTTTTCTAGTTTATTATTTGTTATTTCCCATCGTTATATAAATATACTTGTGTATTAAAACCGGCCAGTTACGCTCTAGTAAAGTGACAGCATTCTTACATATTCATATTACTGAGATAAACTATCTAACGCCTTTAATTCATATTGGTTACGAGTTTACGACTCAGGAAGCGAACTGGGTACTATCTTTTAGGATATTCGTGTGAATGAATTATTGCAAGCATTTTGTGAGTGGTGGCGCATTGGGATAGCGTCTGACTGTAAACGCAATTGGTTGTTGTGGGTTCGGTTCCCGATCGGTGATCCGTATAAATTTACATGCGTATTTTGAGCATAATATAAACTGGAGAAACATTTGTTAGAACACGTTTTACAAATTTTTTAAAGCAACGGGATTCGAACCTGCGGTTCGTTTATTTTTTTTATAAGTTTTCTATTAATGTTTTTCAATTTTCCGAAATGTGTGCATAATACTTTACCAATGTTAAAAGATAAACTTGACTTAGACACATTTAGAAAACGTATAAAAATTTGAACGCAGCGGGATTTGAACCCGCGCCTCTTGAAAACCGTTCAAGCGATCTGACCGCTAAGCAAAGCGTTTTATATACGTTCAAATTTTTATACGTTTTCTAAATATGTCTTTTTCAATTTCCTTAATGTGCGAATAACACTTAAAAAAATGTTAAAAAAATAAACTTTACTTCCTGACTTCCTTGAATTTTCTTATACTATATAATGTCAAGCGCAACAGTAGCAGGTACAAATATTGCAACATTCAACTTTATGTACACAATTTTAAATCTAATCGCTTCGTTAAATTACGCAACTGTATACAGCCAGTTAATACTTACTCCACTTTTTATTACATTTAAACACTGGCTTAGGAACTTCCGCACTTCTTTAAATTACTCCAATTTAGTTTTCAACACAACTTATTAAATGATTCATGACTGAATAGGATTTGTAATATAAGTTCAACGGAACACAGTTTTTTTTTTCGTGAGGATAGAGAATCGTTTACGGATACCAGCCGATATATTGGGGAGTCGGACATGGTTATTTGAGACTCCGGACAGCTAATGAGGCTGTCCGTATACCCACTAAAACTTCACGGTGGTCCTCCTCGACCGCTACTAGCCGGGTCTAGAGAACCCCAATCTTCCGTGAACCCCGGCGACGGGAGCCAGTAACGCACATCGAGTCAAGGGTGGTGGGTTACCCTCGATGGCTTGTTCAGAGAAGCGTGAAGCGCTGTCTAGGTCACAATATCTGGCTTTTCAGTGTTTTCTCGATCCAATTCCAGGCCGTGTTGCTAAGGCTATAAAGATTTTGCTATGAAAATATTGTATTGTCTCTGCAAATTAAAAAATATTAGAATTTTAACATAAAAAAACAACATCTTGCCATCGAGGCCATCGTGGTGCAGTGGCTGCCTGTTTTCGCTATGTTTCATTGATACACACTCGGTGGAATGATTTTATTTAAATTATTTTTATTTCTCCACTTTAGTGACGGGATAATGCGAAGCGCCGTTTCCTTCTGTTACTCAACACGTATTCTTTAGCATTCCATGAATTCACCGTGAGAGTGCCCATCGCTTTACATAGAGGAGCTCGGAGTAGTGTCTGGGACATTTGACACTAGTGGAGTAGGTTTAAAGAGGCCCTTTTAAAAGCAATCCAATAATGGATGGAAGGCAGAGAACGAAGTGATTTGAAACTAAAAACGATGTACTTCAATTACATTAAAAAAAACGCTGGTTCGCTTCGGTACTTTTAAAATTATACCAATTTACTTTTCAACTCGCCTATTAGATTATTTCAAGCCGGATGTGTTTGTGTGTATGTTTATGACACATAATTGTTGATCTCATTCGCTTGACGAAATGGAAAGTGAATTATCACGATTGTCTATATTTAGAGTATGTGGTAATATGTAAGGGAACGATTGAAATACACTGCGTTTTTGTAGAAAACAATACCCAGCGTCGAATGTCAAGCGAAAGTATAAAAAATCAATTTTTTACGAGATGCGATATGCATTCAACATGCCATGTTTTTATTTATATTTCAATACGGGAAAGTAACTCTTACGACCCCTTTTCATATGTTCAAGTAATAAGCTAGAGGAGTGGTAAAGTCGAAGGTTTTGCATCATCCGGGTTTTTACTATACGCCGATTAAAAAAAAAATGCGACTCGAATCCTGTATTCGCGGATCTAATCGGTAAATCGGTACACATGCGTATTAATAAAAAGGATTTCAACAGGTATCGAACCGAAATCGAGCTCTTTGTAAACGCGTCTTCAAATTGACTAGACTCAATTTCAAGAGTTATCGAGCTCGACAACCGAAATCGAGCTCTTTGTAAACGCGCTCTCAAAATGACCAATAAAAAGTAAAATAGACCGACCTTGTTACAATTATGTGTGTATATGATAATTAATCGATATGGTAAAAAACTTTAATTAATTTTTTTTTTATATATGTACTTGTTTTTTATTTTGTCATTTAAAAACTTATATCTATTATCCCATATGAATTACCATTCCATATTCACGGTGTCTGTATTCGAGGCGTTTCCACATAACGTATATACCGCGAATGAAGAGTTTTGATTGTATTCAATTTTAATGAATAAATAAAATTAATTTGTATGCAGAAAAAGAACATTAGTCATTCGAACCTAATCTTTAAGACTCGTCAGTCCGTCTGAAATCGTCTTAGACACCTGAATATCATTCATTTTAGTGGGATTCGAACCAACAACCAATCGCGGAGACGTTCGGAAAGCCAATGAATCCTATTTTAGTAAATTAAATTAATGAAATAAATGATAATTACTTTAGGAAACAGAAATTAAATATAAGGGTTTTAATGGTTTACACCGTTCAAGTGCTCTGATAATAATTTCGACGTAGCCGGATGTAGAACGCATGGCTTAGCGCTCTGACGCTTGGACGCTTGATTTTCAAGAGGCGCGAGTTCAAATCCTACTACGTTCAAATTGTTCTCTACGTTCTCTAAATATAAGTGTGAAACCGTTAAAAAAAATATACACTTATCCGGATATTAATGTATATATAAATTATAATATCAAAACGTGCAAAGTGTAAACGAATCACAATATCTAATAACCGCTACGTTCACTTTCGCCGAGACAAATCCGTGAAATCAAATGTCATGGTGTTGTCAGTGTTGGAGCAGATTTCTGCTGGTTTTTGGTTTTATATATATCTTAAAAATTTAATTGTATCCAAGATAAAGCGCGACGTTATGTTCCGCCACTTAACACGCCTCGAATGTCTCGAATTTTGGAGATTCTGGAGCCCGGGAAAAGTTTGATGAAAAGGGAAAAATATACCGATCAGCTAAAAAGTATACGTTTTTGTGGCACGTTTATAATGTTACTGGGTTATAAGTTCTCGGAGGTTCTGTACTATTGTTTTTTTTTTAAGTTTTCTTACCTTGCAGATAGGCAAAGAGATTGACACCATTCCTTATTTTTTACAAACACTTACTAACTTTGACTGAATTAGTATAGTTGGATTTTTTTTCACATTATTAATGGTAACACATATTAAATAAAATTAAATAAAACTAATTTACGTTCTTACGGTCGTCTCGACAAGGATATCGAGTTCAATGTATAAAAATATTCTATTGTCATCGTTTCCGGACACGTGTGCAATTTTTCACACAAAAAAATCGCAAATCTCAAATTGTTATGTGTGAGAATGAGTTTTAAGTTCAAAAAATTGAATTTAATCCCTTAAAAAATAAGTTCAAAGTCAAAATACTGAAATGAATTTCAAGTTCAACGGCAGCTATCTTCATTCATCATCAACTATACGCGCGGCGTCTGACTGTTATCATGACGGTTGTGGGTTCGATTCCCACTAGGTGGATGATCATAATAACTTGTTTTTTTTTTTACTTTTTTTAATGTGTTATTCGCTCTCTTAGGATATTGAGAAAGACATAATTAGAAAACGTATAAAAAATTCAACGCAGCAGGATTTGAACCCGCGCCCCTTAAAAAACGCAACGCATGAATTAGCGATCAGAGTTTTTGAACGGTTCTCAAGGGGCGCGGGTTCAAATCGCGCTGTGTTCAAATTTTTATACGTTTTCTAAATATGTTAACTTAATTTTGATTTCTCCGCTGTGGTGAACAGGACAAAGCGCTGTGTTCATTTCCACCTATCAATACGCAATTTCTTATATCCGGGTGGAAAGTGGTAAACGGAGTGTCTTCCTCACGGACTACCCCGCTATATGGGACAAGGCAAAACTGTGTAACTTCAAAACATTGTTTACCATTTCCCCTATTTCTCGGTAAAATCAGTATGCACTGTACCAGATATAAACGGAACGGCTCACGTCTAGCTGATGATTGGTTATTGACAGCTGTAAACTCTTGCTTTCGTTTGGTAACAGTGAAAACGTTTCGGTTTCACTTATTTTATTATATAAATATCATATTATTATCATGTATTTATGAATATTTATATTTCTATGAGTAATGTTGTTTTTTTTAGTTTCACGATATTTCTTCAATAGCAGGGTAGACAGAGAACATTGTCAGTGTCAAGACACTCCGTTCTCCACTTTCCGTCTCATTTCGTAGCATCGCGTGTTGAATGGCAATAATTTCTCTGAGCGGGGGTCGAACTCACAACCAATCGCGTTTATAGTCAGATGCTGTCCCACTGCGCAGCGATGGCCGCCGCCTCCACCGCCCTACTATTTATTCGCCGTATATAGACATTATATTGTTTGTGTCAAAGATAATTAGCGACTAGGTCGTTTCCTGCTTTAGGCGGGACTTGGATTCCTTGGACCTACAGCTTAACAGGTAATGAAGCCGACATTAATAGGTCTAATGAGTAAATTCAATTTGACCATTTCATTTATCTGATCAGAAGTCAAAGGACATACGGGTATGTTAAGATAATGCTTTGAAAAATTGCAATATTGAATCGATTTATTGCAACGTAATGTAATTTATGTGAACAATTTTTTTTTTTTGCAATACGTATAAAAAATTTGAACCCGCGCCTCTTGGAAACTGTCCAAGCGCTCTGACCGCTAAGCCATGCATGCGTTCTACTCTACATCCGGCTACGTTGAAATTCTTATTACAACTTATTTTTTCATTTCAATTTACTAAGTGTGTGAATAGCACTTTAAAAATTGACCAGTTTTGTTTACGTTTGGCTTATGTTAATATTATTAGTATGTAGATAAAATAATAAATGCAGCTAGCTATTAGCTTTTCTTACTTAGGCAGAGAAAACCTAGTCTCAAGACACTCCGTTCTCCGCTTTCCGTCCAAATTTGAGACGTTGCGTATTAAATGGGGGAAATCAACGAGTGGTCTCAAAAAAAAAATTGACCATCGTGTCTCAGTGCGCCAGAGTCTGACTGTAAACGTATTGGTTGCGGCTACCAATATTTAATATTAGCTATACCCGCGACTTTGTCTGCGTGGATTTCTAAAATACAAGCAAGTCTTAATTAGACTAAGATAGTCACTCCTTATTACATCAGATATATGCCAGTAAAGTCCCGTCAAAATTGGTACAGCCGTTCCAGAGATTCAGAACCAGAACAAACATACAGACAGATAGACAAAAATTGTATAAAATGTTATTTTGATATATTATTTAATATTTGTAATACTCCAATTTAATTATTAACTTGTATAGATTATTTCCAATAGCCCGCTATGGTTAATACAAAGCGTTGAGACTTTTTTTTAATTCGTGCTGAAAGTTAAGAACGGAGTGTTTTGACACTAGTTTCTCGCATCCTATTCTCGTAAACAGGAAAAACTGTGAAGCTGACTGGCGTAAATCACAATTCTTATTCATTACAATACATACACATTGGAATTCTAGAATCTAGATATAACGTTTGAAGGTAACACATTTGTCATTTCCTTTTGCATTTTAAATACTGACGTACTTTGATTGTTTCGCGCTGTTTGTGCCGTTTGTTATCGGTGACTGGAGAGGCAATTTTTTTTTATTATTATAATTTATACCACACTGGTTATTGTATTATCTGTTATGTATGATAAAGTAGTGATGAGTCACTATGTTCTCGGTCTTGTTTATTGTCAAAATAGCGTGCTGTGCTTGTTTTAACACCGCACTTTGCTTAAACGGATTGGCTGAATGTGTCATTTGTGTATATTTTTATTATTAGTTTTCACAATTCATTTTACATACATACACGCATACATACATTTTTCTAAATATTTAAGCAAAAAATGTAAAAAATGGTACCAATTGTATCGGAACTAGTTAATCTTTTTTAATATATATATATATATATATATATATATATATATATATATATATATATATATATATATTTTTGTCTTTTAATATTACTAAAAAGAGAAACTTCCTAGCATTTCATGGATTACCAGATGATGCCTGTCATTGCTCGGTACTTAAGGTGTTCCTTTAAAATATGGATAAATGTAATAATTATAATGTAATAAAAATAATTTAAAAGATATTGGCATATTGGAACGTGGTACCCGGTAATGGAACGGAGAAAATGTCTAAAATTTAAATTTAAAACACATTTTTCTGTATTTACGCACGCAGAGATGACCAAGAGCTTAGTCCTTCAACGTATAGATAGATACATTGATTGCGCTTTGGCTATCTAGACCCAATGTCGCGCATTGTCTTATTAGACCGAGAAATGAAAATTATATAAATAATTCTAGTCCGTAACGCAACCACAAACAACGTTTACAGTCCAGGCACCTGTTCTACTGGACAACGATAGTGTTGAACACTTAACTTACGATATTTTTATTCATTATTCAACGTGTTCGGACATCGCAACTACGCCGTAGCGAAATAATAAAAGATTTATGTATAGGTAAAAATATTTGTAGTCCTTTTTATGGAAATTATGCGGACAGTGTGCAGAATACCAGTATGTTTTATATAAGAAATACGACCGTATCATATGTTTGATATATAGGTACTAACCGTTATTTTACTCGTCAACGGACATTAGTATTTTTAAATTTCATTAGATGGTAATAGTAAAAAATTTATAAACGGGTTCCCCGTATATATATAGAGAGAATTTAATATTAAGAAACTCCCATCTCGGATTTCCAACCAATTTTTAAACATTGTGTGTTTAATGGACGGAACTTAACACCGGCTTTTTGTGTAACGAGAGCAGAGTACAAAAAATAATTTAAAAATATATATATATATTTTTTAAGGAACGTCTACGTTACTAGGAGAGTGGCGAAAGCATTTGTCTTTAATTTCCAAAGTATATATATTAATATAATTTCCACAGTATGTATACTCCAGTTTCGTTTCTATATAATATGCAAATATTACAAATCAATCAAACTATAATGTCTTGTTGTTTACGGAAAGGTTTTAATGAAGCAGATCGCGTCTCGAACACGCATCACTTGACAGAAAGTACTGTGCATCGATCATTTATAACGTTATGATGTGGGCACACCGGGTTCTATATACATTGATTTGTTGAAATAAAACTTATTTTATTTCTTAAAATTTAAAAGAATTTTCATTTCTCCGCTTTGTTAACATACAACGTCTTGAATTTTGGGGTAAAATGTAGAACTTATTGTTAGTACTGAGTTTTCCTTGCCTATATATTAGCTAGTCAAGGCAGTCTTAAAAGTAATTAGAATAACCAGTTACAAAAAAAGATGTACTTATTTAATGTAGTACATTGGTAGGAAATGTATGGTTTAAATAACTTTATCAAAGATAGCGTGTTGAGTCCTTACCTTATATATTCGTATTTCCGTAACCCCCTCAGTGCACCCACAACTTAACACGACTTTTAACTGCTTAAGTCGTTTTTTCTGAGTGTAACGCTAGCAATAGCCACTTAAGTTCTTGTCGAATTTTTTGTTCAAATATCTCATAACTGTTAGATAAGGCAAAAAGTTACTTTGAATTTGTTTATTGTTTAGAATTAGATACGTTATTTAGTTGCAAATTGCAACTGTATTTAGAACAGCTCCAGCAGAGTGTGTAGGGAGAACTTAGTGATAAAACACTCTGACCCCCACTTTCCGGCCGTGCTTTTCCGCACCAGAGTTAGGAAATGAAAAATGATTTTGAATGGTTTTTACAAAACAATAAACGATGCTGTTTGGGCAGCGGGATTCGAAACCGCGCCTGTTGGAAACAGTCCAAGACTCTGACCGCTAAGCCATGCATTGGGCAGTTTATTTTTAATATTTTTAAAGTGTTATTCACACACTTAGAATAACAGGAACACTTTTAGTGGTCAGATCGCTCGGTCCCGCTATGTTTTCGAAATGTATATTATATACGTTTTCTTAAAAAAAAACTGTTTAAATCAAATGAATCATAGTTTGAGTTCACTAAATAGTGATTGCCTCAATATTTACCAATACGACTTTCACACTCGCTATCTCAGTGAGATAGGAGCTTGCCCTAGTTCTTAGCTGAGTTATTTTTATTAAGTTTGGTTTTAAATCATTACGCCTTGGAACAGTTGCTATAAACATGATGGGAGCGGGAACGAAGACCGTTTGAGGTAATTTTCATATTTCAAATAGGTATATTGTTTCTTGGTTTGGTATATAGTGCGACGTTTAGTTACGCCACACGTAGAGAGAAATATTGGAATACTAAGATCTTTCTGGCTGCCCTGTACAGTCAAGGTTTGTGAAAAATGTAACAGCTTCACGCTTTTCTCGTATAGAATAATATAACCAATATGGCCATCGTGACGCAGTGGGACGGCGTCTGTCTGTAAACGCGATCGGTTGTTGGTTTGATACACACTCGGGGGTATGATAATATTTTATATATATATATTTCGCTTTGACACCTAAAACAAAGCGCAGCGCTGAGTTCCGCTACCAAACACAATCGATTGCGTTTTGATTAACGGCTGAAAGAGGAGAAAGTTGTGTCTTGAAAAGGAGGAGAGCCAGTAGAAAACGCCATTAACAGTGTTTAATGCCACACATTAACACCAGTATTCAGTAGTATTCTTCGTCGATTTCGTCCATGCACCGCTTCAATTGAGATGTGTTTGTTTAAAAAAAAACCACGAAGTCAATAGAACCTGAGAAAAAACAATTATGAAAGGGGCCATTGTTCTGGTCGTACCTGCTATGCAGACGTTATGTCAGCGATTGTCTAATCGGTTATCGCACCAATTGTAATACGAGACTGTTCTGTTTGTTTTATACTCTATGTTAGATTTTTGGCAAAATATATATTTTTAGTAACCAAGTATTGAATTGTATGTTAAACTTTACATTTTATTTATTGTTATGCATTATTGCCTTTTTTGTACTTTTAAATCGCCCTTTTGCCCGTCAAGATTTAATTCGTCGATATAATTTAAATTTAAGAGATGTAGGTGTTTTCCAATGTTTATTGTCTGAACCTTGTTCTGTGGTAGCTAAGATTTTGTATAAATTTAAGTATAAATAGTGTTCTTAGAAGATTAAGTAAATGCAATAATTGTGTGTTTGAAGATTGTTTTACGGAACGATGGTGCTGATATTTTTGTATTATTACATTAAAAAGTCCCTAAATATAAATAGATTTAAAAAAAAAATTGCCCTTTTCACTTCATTTCGTTTTCGTTTACCTCACATTCAGATATATTCAATATCGATAATAGGGTAGCCGAGCCTAATAATATTTGCTTTTAGATCCTATAATCTGCTTAGACCGAGTCCTGTATAAGTTACGTGATAGATTCTGATACGCAACGTGTTGCAAATGGACAGGGAGGGATCGGATTGATTTTTAATTAATTTAAAATGCTGTAAAGTATTCATACTCTTGGGATAAGAAACATGTTTAAGAAATGTGATATAAATTTATACAAGATTCGAACACCTTTGACACCAGAGCAGAGAAATGAAAATAATTTATATATACTGCATTTCCCCAAGTGGGAATCGAACCCACAACCATTCGCGTATACAGTCCCAGACGTTGTCTCACTGCACCACGATGGCCTCAGTTTTTGTAGATTTTCATCTATTTTTATATAAGTATGTTGTCACCTTCATAGTATTCTACCTGAATACCAGGCATATAAGTTTTAATTGGTTGCAAGGCTCTCTCTCTCTCACACCACACACACACAACACACACACAATACATACACACATACAAAATTTGCATGGTATTTTCATTTTTGCATTTTCATGTATATATTTTGGAATTTGTTCAACAATTTCTGGACGAAGGCGTTAATAACTGCAACACAGCTTTAAACTAGAGTAGTTATTATCGAACTGTATTAAGTGTTATTTTCTTAAGTTCCAATAAGAAAATAATAAAAAATATTTCTTTATTTATTCTCACTTGGCCATTTATCTCTAAAATTGAAGACCGACACCTTCGTTAACGCATTGATATTATTAGTCTTAGAAAGTATTGAGTCTATCGCGGCGCAGTGGAACAGCGTCTGACTCTCGCGCGATTGGATGTGTATTCCATACACATTCGGGAGAATTATTATATTTAATAATTACTTTAATTTCTTCGTTCTGGTTCTGGTTGGTACATGATATAAATCGCAGCGTTGGGTTCCGCCACTCACCAAAACGAAGAAATGAATATAATTTAAAACTTTCCCCCCTCAGTGGGAATCGAACGCACAACCAGTCAGGCGCCACTATGGGCTCACAATTCCTAATATATTTAACGATATTGACAAACTTACCCCTTAACAGTACTGCCATATTATTATAATAATGTTCCCCACCGATGGTTATCTGTGTTGCGGGTTTTTCTTTTTATGAACCAATTACATTCGGCGTTTCCTGCTTTTATTGATTTTTTATACTTGAACATGGTAAAATTATATATTTTATAGCAAACAAAGTGAGAGCGTATTTGTTCGTCATTTTTCCTGGTTATTTTAATACCGATATATGAATGCTATGCTTCGAGTTACTGGCTTAAATGAAATATTTATTTTTTCTTCGTTTAACTTTAAATGTACATACATATAGAATTGTTTTCGAATATGAGTTCTTACCTGTCAGTTACGGAGCAGTGGAAAGCTGTATTTATTTGGAGATATTGAATACGGTTAACGAAAGCACGCAAATACTTTGGATTTAATAAGTATTATTTTCTCGTAAATATTATAAAAATAATACAATAAACAAAAACCGACTTCAACATATGCTTAAGTTTGTCACTTTCAATTACTTAACCTATTTTTTTTACATTTTTAAATGTGTTAATCGCAAACTTAGGAAATTGAAAAATACATATTTAGAAAACGTATAAAAATTTTAACGCAGCGGGATTTGAACCCGCGTTTCTTGAACGGTTATCTAAATATGTATACTTAACCTATTTTTGATTTAGTATATATTACTACGAATAACTCGAAAACTACTAGTCAGATTTTAACGAAATTTAAACAGGACCACATCAGAAGCTATGATTTTAAAAAAGAATCATTAAAATTGGTTCACCCAGTATAGTATAAGTTATGAAACACAGAATGAAAAAATACAGTCAAATTGAGAGCCTCGTCGTTTTTAAGGTGCTGGTAGAAAATAAAGTTTAAGCCTCTCATCATTACCTTTCCGTTGAGAAACTGTAAAAATATTATTTAGTGCACGGCATTATAGTTGTTTCGCGAAACTGTTAGTTTTTTCCACATATCTACGTGATTTATACAAATATTCACTTTTGATCCTTGTTGCCGTGTTAAAAACAGTACAGTACAGTATAGAGAAACCTTTACGATACAGTCTAGTGTAGCAACAGGTTGGTTGGGTGGTTCTCGCCTGGTACGATGGCGTTTCAGCGTTCCTCTTAAAAATGAAATATAAATATATATTCATTTCAGTTTCACCTTTTCTTTAGTTACATACGGAGCAAGGGTACCCGCCTAGTAAGTTACTAGTGCAATACTAGTACTTGTGTCAGGAGGCCTCGCTCTTCTATTAGACTTCATACATTTGATGAAATAAATATTTACAATGTCTTTTTTACACGATTACAATACATGAAATAGGGACAGTTAACCTATTTGAAAATAAAAATAAAATAAGGGCAAAGTGTATGTGTTCGTTCTAGAGAAATGGAAATAATTTTAATAAAATCATTACTTCGAATGTGTATCGAACCCACAAACAATCGCATTTACCGACAGACGCTGTCCCACTGCACCACAGTGGCCTGCCTTTCCTTTTTTAAACATTACATTTATTTCCAATTCTATGAATATGTATATATACAATGTACATATATACACAATGTGTAGCAAAAGTCTTGGTTAAACT
This sequence comes from Podotricha telesiphe, assembly GCA_038994665.1. Lineage (NCBI taxonomy): Eukaryota > Metazoa > Arthropoda > Insecta > Lepidoptera > Nymphalidae > Podotricha > Podotricha telesiphe. Next base: position 120,380 of record JAOYRR010000093.1, read on the forward strand.
AAATTTTTAAAAGGACAAAGGCAATTGCTCGGGATTTTCCTTATATTAAAAATTCACAAGCATACACGCAAGGCCTAAATTAACTATTAATAGTGTATCTATGTAAATTAAAGAATTATGAATATTTTTAAATATTTTACAATTTTATATATTAGAATATAGTATTGCAATTCAATTTTGGATTATGATTTGATATCTAAAGACTTAGAGATATGCGTCAAACTTACGCATCAATTTTATTTTCACTCGTATATTGTGAAGCTTCACTTTTTTATTATTATGTATGTGTATTAGATAAGTATTTAACACACAGTGTATTTGTCGATAATAAAATTCTAATTAGGTACTTGCCAATCAAGTGATAAAATAGAGGAAATAGAGATATAACTCCAAACCAACTCCGACGTGGGAGATGAGCAAGGAAAAAGATAATTTTGACAAAGATAATTTAACGAGACAACGTATGCGTACATCTGTTCAATTGAATCAGCAATGTTTCTGCCCACGCACAGACAGATGAGGCGTTGATTTATGTATTGATAAATTCTATATGAATAAGCCCGTGACCCCATATTACCTAATACTCAATTCTCATCTCTTCTGAACTGTATAGAAGGAAATATAATTATTAAATAAGTACTATAGTGAAATCGTGTTTATAATTTATTTACGCTTTTAGTGAGAACCTAGTGTCAAAACACTCCGTTCTCCACTTGCCGCCTGAATATGATCTCTCTATCTCTCTCTCTCTCTCTGAACCTATCGACGCTCACTAGTGGACATAGGCCATGATCTCCACGACGATCGGTCCTGAATACTATCATAATAATTAAATCATAATCATTACACCAAGTTGTATTGGAATTCACGACCAATCGCGTATACAATTAGACGCCAAAAGTCGTAATTTTTAGTATTATATTTGCTTTTATTGTACGACCGCGTAATTAACGAAACTTCTTAGGTTTTGTTTTTTTGTTTTTACTTAACTCACAACAAAGACCATGTGCTGTACACACTGTCGCCGAATGTTCTTCGTAACAAAGGATTATTTTTGATTACTAAAGCTAATATTTGTTTTTTAACTAGGTATAAAGTAGCATTTAAGTGATCAATTGTTGTATATATATGATATAAATCTTGGAAACGGCTCCAACGATTCGGTTTCGGGGGCGATAAATCGATATCGCTAGGTGTCATTTTTATAAAACGTCGTTTCTATCCGTGTTTTCAGCTAATGAGAAAACTGCTACAATACCATAAGAATATATACGTAAATTCCGGCACAATCTACAAACTTATAAGAGCTCAGGTAGAGCTTTCGAGCTCATTCGAGTATATTTGAATAAGGGATATTTAGAATTTTAATTCAGATGGGAAATCGGGCGTCCCCGAAACCAGAATAAATCGTCTAATTTAATTTTTTTTTCTTTGTTTTCAAGTCCCTTCTTTTGCGAGAAAAGCTTAATACTTGGAGTATCTAATTTGTATCGTAAAATAACGTAATTAGTTTAGAGCTTACACTAAAGTCCCTACTGTCAGCGATGTTTGTAAATTCACTAAATATAATAATGCATAATGTTTTTGGCAGAATAGTCAGAGAGCACCTAGTGTCAGAACACTCCGTTCGTCGAGATATTGCTTGTTAGGCGGCGGAACTCGACGCCTCCTTTTCCTTGCCTTGCCTTTGCCTTGTTCACTGGAGCGGAAAAATGATTAGAAGCTATAACCAATCGTTATTACATTCATACCCTAACCCACTAAGCCGCGATGTTCTCAATCAGTTTAATTAAATCTCGAAAAACATTAAATATATTGAGCCACTTGATAATCATTGTGCCGAAGTTATAATTATTAGTGCTTAAAGATTTAGATACCTGTTTTTCATATATATACAAATATATGTTTATAATATTAAAATAATCGCTTTTTACTAAATGCATATGTATGTGTAGACGGTACATATACCAAAATATTTTTTTTATACAATTTTTGTCTGTTTGTCTGTCTGTTTGTTCCAGCTTATCTCTGGAAGGGTTGGACCGATTTTGACAGGACTTCATACTGGCAGATTGTTGATGTAATAAGGAGTAACTTAGGCTAAGTTATTTTAGAATTCTACGCGGATGAAGTCGCGGACACTGCTAGTGTGCGTATTTAGAGAAATGCTTGTGTTAAATGATATGTCTATTAAATTCTTAATTATGTCGTAAATAAATCTTCTACTTGTTTAGATTTACTATTACGATTTATGCGCCGTTTAATATAATAAAATAAAATAGATTATATTTTAACAGTTATATTTGCCTTACGCGGGATTCGAACCTATGAACGAAACACTTACAAGATTTATGTTATTGCATACCTGTGTTGATATTGATGTTTAATTTATATTAGGCGATCGTGGCGCAATGTCTCTATGATCTGTACACGTAATGGTTGTGGGTTCGATTCCCACTCGGAACAATGTTTATATTTAAATTGTTTTAATTTCTCCACCCTGGTGCTAAAACTAAGCGCGGTGTTGAGTTACGCCCCTCAACACACAATGCCTCAGATTCGGGCGGAAAGTGGATAAATGAAAGTCTACCCTGCTATGAGAGACAAAATCTTGAAGCTGAATGTAAATTACAATTGTCACATGTAAGTTAAAAGGATATTTTTATGTTTCTACTATTCTTGAAAAGTAATTATAAAACACATCAACATTTAGAGGAATGTGTATTATCATATTATAGTACGTATATCACACACACACAGTCAGAAACACACCCTAGCACACATACACACACACACACACATACACACAATATAGATGACAAACCTGGATAAGACGAGCACAGCATTCGATTCGGACACCTAGCATGTTTCCGAACGCACGCACGCAAAGTGTTCATTAGGGCGACCTCTTTGCTAAATAAATTACAAATACCTGACTTTATTGAAATGTCCTTTTAGCTGAATCGTGTGACCTCAGTGCGCGAGTGCCTAATAGCCCGGAACGCGATGTCTTCCCACTAGCATTACGTCAGAGGACACATGTTTGCAATATGCTCGCTTAATTGATATTTTTACTAGTGCATTGTATGTGGCTTTACTTTTAATAATAAATCACACTTATAGGTTTCCCCATTATCCTACTATTCATCGCCCGTAACAAGAAATTAACTCCTCGCTTTGTCTAATATTTTTTTAATGCTTTGCTTGAAATGAATTTGATCCCGCACTATAATCGCGTACAGATGTCGTAAAAACGCACTGAATTTTGAACGTTTAATAGCTATTTAGAATTAAAATGAAGACGTAGCGCTAGTAAACGGACGTGCTTTAACTTACAGATTCAAATATATTTTTGACATCAATTTACTACCTAGGAATCGTTACACATTAATATAACTATAAATATATAATAACATATTGTTCATATAAAAAATTGTGACACATACAGAATGGTTTTAGCAGAAGCGGATAAAAATAGAGACCGTTACACTCGGACACATATAAAATGTTGGCTGAATTTCGTTGAAATTTCCTTTGGTGTAGAATTAATATTAAACTGATACACGTTATATTGTTTTTTATTCCTATACGCCTAATTATATGTTAAATTAGCAAAAAACAAGTTCGTGATAAATCATTTTCAGCAAACGTATAAATATTTGAACACTGGATTCGAACCCGCGCCTGTCGGAAGTTGTTCAAGCGCTCCGACCGCTAAGCCATAAATACAACTTATGCTAATAACAAAAATAAGGTGTAATAAAGCGTATAAGAATTTTGACGTAGCCGGATGTAGAACGCATTGCTCAGCGATCAGAGCGCTTGGACGGTTTCTAAGCGGCACGGGTTTGAATCCCACTAATTATAAAGAAATATATTAATAAAATATAAATTAAATTAAATTAATAAAATATAAATTCTCGTATTTGACCAGACAAACGAGCGTGGCAAACATTTTTAGAAAACGTTTAAAAATTGGAATGCAGCGGGATTTCCAAGAGTTGAAGAGGCGCGCGCTCGAATTGGGTAAAATTTTTACTAATTGAGCTTAATTTGGCACATTTCAAATGGCTATATGGCTAGGAAATTGTGACTCCCTTTTGCGTTTAAATGAGAGAAATCAAGACTGTTCAGTTTGTTAAAAATAAACATACCTAGGTATATCCTATAATCTAGAACAATAATATAAATAATCCTTTTCATTTTATGCTAAAATTGTCTTGTATATTTATTAATTATTAATTTATTATAATTTAAAAAGGTAAGCTGATGGGCATCGTGTTATATGGATAAAGACAGGGGCGAATCGTGAATTTTGGAGGCTTGTCTAATAAGTCGAATAATTGCTATTAAAAAGCAGTTTTCAATACAAGTGTTTTACATGATATAGTCAATAAGTAAACATCAATGAGTGTTTTATCACAAATTAGCAAGAACATTTCCCTACAAGTGTAAGAGTAAATAAAAGGTTTTCATTTTCTTAAATATAATACCTATTTGCTAAGAAAACACTATACTTTATAATAGAACGTTTTCCAATTAAATATTGGTATCTTTATTAATTATTTTAATACAAAACCAAACCAAGCGTAAGTCCACGGGACCCTGCTCATATGTAGGTCCGCCTCTGAATTAAAAAACATCCATATTATAAATATAAACCTAATTGGCATTTGTACTCCCAATTCCTTCCTCTTAACTGCGACAGAACACTGGCAATAATCATAAAAAAAACAATAATCAATGAAGTATGTTATTAATATATGTCAGTAATTAATGTATCAGGTATTTAATCGATATAAGTGGTTAGACGCGAATCGATTCGTCGCTTTCAACGTGGACGGATGTCAAACAGGTTTTATAATTGCTTTACTTCCCGTCATGGATTTACGATTTACATCCTTTGCGTGTTTTGCAGGTTGAGTTTGTTTGCTTTTTTTTTTGTACTTTTTGTGATTTATGTTATTATGCAATATTTTGTTAGATGTTTTTTTGTTGAATTTAATTTAGGAACAGTATGTTTTTTGTGTATAATGTATACAATATAAATAAAATTCTTTGGCTCATAATAATTTATAAATGTAGTACGCTATGATTGTTAATATTAAAATGATTGTACTAAAATTGTTTACAATATATATATATATATATATATTTGTAATATTTAAAAACCTAATAAATAATATTTCGAATCACATTTCCTATAATATAAGGGTAAAATATGTAACGCTAGCAACACCACGATCGACCGCTTTCAGCCAGTCGCGGGGCGGAGGGGCGCGCTGTCAAATCGAATTATGATTCTCGGTTGCGATCTGCGTGTTAATTTATATAGAAAAAAAATCGCTATTTATTAAATAAATTAAACTATACTATCATTAAATATCAAATACAATAAATTAAGACATTTAAAATAAAATGCCACTCGAAAAAAGTGAATTTAGCTATTTATGTTGAGTATCATTTCTGTAAATATTGTATTAAATGACGAAACGCTGGTCTTTTTTAACTTCTTCAGTTGCAATCGTTTAGTGAACCGTGTAATGCATTATTTCTATGCATTTTTACTGCCAAATTGTAAAGCGATACGTAAAGTACAAGATTTTGTGATGTATTGGTGATTCTTTGTAGAGGCTGTATATTTTTTGATCAAAGCCATCGAAAGTGTTTTAATATAGTTTAAAAAAAAACCCTTAAAAAAACTTATTATAAAATTTAACAGGTTTGAACTGTAATATAATAATTTGAAAAGTGATTTCAAGAAATGAAAATAATGCAAATATTAGTGTCAATATATAATTAAAGGATGAGAAGAGTTTTTGGTGTGTGCTCCGATGGCTGGCTACTCTGTGGACAGAATGTGAGCGGCTAGTAGCTGTCTCTATGTTGTCTGTATGTTTGAGTTTTGTTTTTTTTTATTTAAAGCCTTACTATGCTTTTGAATTTGAATGTTTTACAAGAGCTTCTTGATAAGCCATGAATTGTAATATTATTTAATTTTTTGATGTTGGACCAGATCAATAGATAAAAAAAATAGTCTTAAAATTAGACAGAAACTTGAGAATGGAGTGCTTTAACTTTAGGTTCTCTCTGCCCACCTTGTTATAAGAGAGAGAGAGATATGTGAAACTACTTATCCATACATTAGAACAATGATCAAACCTAGTTTTATTTTGCGTTTATCTTTATGTAGAAAATATTATGTTAAATTTATATTAAATTTACATTTACATGTTTACTGCTGAAAGGGGGGGTATGTAAAGAGCCTAGTGCTAAATGAATGTTCCTCCAAGTAGGCATCAAATCCACAGCCACTGTGTGTGATCCACAGCCAAACTGACCCACATGTCCCATAATGGCTTGTACTTGTTTTTTAATTTAAATATCTGTTCTGATTTACTTATAAAGATTCTACAATGTGCATAGTAAGGCTGTTTTTTCACCCCATAACATATTTCTGTATTGAGGTTACAACTAATCAAGTATTTTTAAATCTTTTGCATACTTTAGACACAACTTACTGTTTTTGTGCCTAATCATGTTTGAAATATGTAAACTACCTGTAATTTGTTTAGGTAAAATTGTATATTATTTGATTTTGAATAATTCAAACTTTTATAATTGTATATTTTATTTTAGTTGAAACGTCAATACAGTATTTATTTATATGTACTATGAGTATGGCATGTTTATGTTTTTAAAGTGTTAATTGCACACTTAGGAAATTGAAAAAGACATATTTAGAAAACATATAAAAATTTGAATGTAGCAGTATTTAAATCCGTTCAACCACTCCAACCGCTAAGCCATGTGTTTAACTTGAATGGTTTTCAAGAGGCGTGGGTTGAAATCCCACTGCGTTCAAATTTATATATGTTTTCTAAATATGTTCATGTTGTTGTATTAATAACTAATTATTATTTATTAATTTTCCGATACATTTATAGTTTTTATATGTAAAGCGATTATAGATACAGTTCAGAGATTTCAACCAGTACTTAAATAATCATCCATTGTGGCAAAGTTTCTGACTGTAAACATGATTGGTTGTGGGTTTGATACTCATGCAGAGGACTGATCATATATTTCATTATTTTCATTTCTACGCTCTGTTGAACTAGACAAAATGTGGTCATTCAAAATCCAATGCAAATACATGGAAAGTGAAGAATGGAGGGTATTGACACTAGATTTTCTCTGACTACCCTGTAATGCAGGAAATGACTTGATGCTGAACTTAAATGACATTAAATCAAATTATGATATTAACACAAGTTTAATATTGGTGTAATAGTAAATTGCCAACTCTGAGTGTGGGTGATTTGTTAAATTTATAATGTAAAACGAAATAATTGAGTTATTGGCATTATGATAATAATAACTTAAAGAAATTCACCTTGTAATGTGTGACTTGAAAAATTAGAGAGAGCATCTTGTGTCAGGATTGTGACATTCTTCATTTTTTGCCTTTATTTGTCTAAATCAGAGATGTTGTACATTCATTTAGCCATTCAGCCATTCAGGCTCTCTGGAGGATTTGTTGAGAATATAACTTTTCTTTTATTTTTAAAATTTTTAAATTGTCATTCACACACTTAGGAAATTGAAAAACATTTTTAGAAACCGTATAAAAATTTGAACGCAGCGGGATTCGGACACGCGCCTCTTGGATACCGTTCAAGCGCCCTGACCTGACCTGACCTGGGCAATGCGTTCTACGTCGAAATTCTTATAAGTTTATTACAAATTATCTTTGTTGTTAGCGGGTTCGAATTCGACTGCGACCCATATTTTTATACGTTTACTTAAAATGTTTTTCAAAATAAGTTATTTGTGCATTTTTTGTGATACTTAAAAATTGCATTTTTCTTTTTTTTTTTTAATAGTTATTAATTTTATGAAGTGTTATTTGATTTTTCAACTAATAACGAAATACATACTAAAAAATTCTAGATGCAAATTTTCCTCGTTTTGTAATATATTCTCGAAATGTATAAGAAATTTACATAATTTGTACAATTCTATGATCACATTTTTATGCCGCTGCATGTAGACTATAAAGATATGTTATGTCTTTTGAAGCCATAAGCTGCAGCGTCGGGTAATAACCTAGTTTAGAGAATTTATGTTGTACTCGTATTAACATGGGAGGGGGGAATGTTTATTTTTACTACTTCCGTGGCATTTTTTTTCCAGCGTCACTCTCTTCCCCGCTTAGCAGGGTGGTCAGAGAGATTCTAGTGTCAGGACACTCCACTTTCCACTCGAATACGGGACATTGCGTATTGAATAGCGGAACTTAACGCCGTCTTTTGTGTCCAGAGCGGAGAAATTAAATATCTTTTATTATAATTATTCCACCGTGTGTTTAAATCGAAAACACAACCAACAGCATCTAATATGACAATAGCTTGATTAAAATAGGCGTTAGGTACTTTATTTATCTGTTTAGTTAGAACAGTTTTTTATATAGCTATAGAAAGAGAGAGAAATGAATCACTGCTAATATGAGTAGCATTGTTTTTGGTGTTTTTTAATAGTTTCTATGTTAGGTTCGACTAGAGGCCTTTTTTTAATAGGCTATCATGACGCAGTGAGACAGCGTCTGACTGTAAACGCGATTGGTTGTTGGTTCAATTCTTACTCTGTTCAAACTGACAAAACGTTGCGTTTAGTTCCGCCACTCGACACGCAATTTCTCAATTTCGAGCGGGAAGTGCCGAACGGAGTGTCTTGCCACTAGGTTCTCTATGACCTGCTACGCGAGAATAAATAAAAAATGATACAAGCTTGAAGTTATCATCTCGTGTTGTTCTGGCGAGGACATCAGTTTCTTTGCTATAAAAAAAATATGGTTTTATCACCAGATTGGAACTCGTGGGCAAATTTTCAAGTAAATAAGCCGGTACGAGGATTGTCAACATAGTAGCGGTAGCGGTGGTGATGGTAGCATTGCGAAATTGATTGATACATAGACACAGGTGTATCTAATGTACTCGTGTTGAAATTCAAGCTTGCCAGTATACGCGATTAAAGGATATATATGATGGATATAGTCGCGTATTTTACTATTGCACAAGGGAAACAAATTTCCATTTCCGTCGACCTAGAATTATGAAATTTAACAAGAACACAACTGTCTTACAGTATATGTAAAAGAAAAAGTCTGAAAACCGTTAATATATAGTTTGATACGCAATCCTCAGTATGCGAGTCTGTCTCGTATTGGGTCATTTTCTTTTTTTGTAATCTAGTGGTCAGGCACTCTATTCTCTATTTTTTCTCCATGTGATATCTCTGGGTGTATGGTATGGTACCAACGTTTCTCTTTGGCGTAGTATACAAGGAAATTATCTATAATATATATACATATACAAATTAAATTGAAAGCCACGACCCTTAATGCAGTTAGACTAGCTTCTAAGTATATATATCGTGGGATATTGCCGATTCTTCTTGGCGACATAACGATTTGGTACCCTTAACATACGCGTTACTATAGCAACGGGTTGTCAATTGCCAACATACATACGTCATGCTCCTTGTAAACTATATCTGTGCCAAATTTCATATTTCACCGTTCGCGTAATTTCGTTACTGAAAGTACTACAAAGTTTTTCATCCGCGTATTTATATAATTTTACACTTATAATAAATATCCTTGACATGCATATCGTAGTAGTTGTGAATGTTTGGAACATCGCCCTTGATCTGATGTGTGTTGTTATAATTTACGACCGACCTCGGTTGGTCTTGGAGAACACAGGATCGATGATACTGGAAGAGAGCCACGTAAAAATGAAAATTACACGAGGACCCCCCAGAGGGCGTGTATGGAGGGTTGATGACAGTAAATGAGGCGGTATAATAAAGAAGTGTGCTCCGTTCTCTCTGACACTAGGAGCGTGAAGCTATAAAAAAAATATAAGTAATTAATTTAATATGGTGTGACCGTTACTTTTTTTTTTCAATATGTAAGCGGGTTGCCTCACGCTTTTACCCGTACCCTTTAGAGTAGGCAGAGAGAAAATAGTGTCAAGACACTCAGTTTGGCTTTGGACAGCTTCTGACTAAAAACGTCATTGTTATAGGTTCTACACACATTTGTAGAATTGTAATAATTTTCACTTCTCCGCTCTGGCAAGGCGAAACGCGGCGTCAAGTTCCGCCATTCAGTGATTGATAATAATGTTAAAATGTGCAACACTTTCCTAAAAAAATAAAAATGTATAAAAATTACGAATCAATAGTATTATTTGGCTTTCAAGTGTCTTAAGTACCTTAGTCTACTTAATCAAATAACCTAGTTTTGAGATACCGTTCCGTTGTCTACTTGCCGCCCGAAATCGAAACAGAGACAGGGGGGAGAAATTAAAATATAATTATTCCTTCAAGTGGAAGTCGAACCCACGACCAGTTTACAGTAAGACGCAGTCCCACTGCGCCACAATGGCCTTTTCTTCACTGTGTCGAACAAAGTTGAACTAAATGCAGTAGTTTTTTATTTACAAAATTACTCCAAAAAGTCCAAACCTACATTCTTCTATAGAAGTCTCGGGCTAATCACATCACTATTAAGGTCAGACTGAATGGTTAATGGCGTGTGTGATATGTTGTGGGAATGAAAAAAGAACTTACTGGAGACAGACTTTTCTTTTGGAGGTGTTTTGGCCGAGAATTTTATGTTAAGAGTTCACTAGTATTACGACACTCCGTTCTACATTTTCGACTGATATCGGTGGCACTGAATTCGGCTTAGTAAATATTCATTTATTTTTACTTGACTCGTATTACAATAAATAATTACATATGTAAAAATACATCAAATATACAGTTTTGGTGTAAAGGCGGTCTTGTCACCATCGGTGATCTCTTCCAGGCCACCTTTACCGTGAAATAATAAGAAAGTGCGAAGAATTAGGTCGGTGTACAAATTATATATATAAATGTCGGCTTAATATAATACACTTATTTAGAATTTACATATTATTTGAAAGATAAAAAAATTGAGATAACTATTTCGAACCCATGACTAACTCGTACGGCGTTAGGAATTGAGTGATATAGAATTTAAATTGAAGACCAATTCTGAGTTACAGGGGGTCAAATTTACAGGCGCTGAGGCCAATCTTCAACCCCTCTGGATCTGAGGCTGCCGTTGATCCGCCATATCCGATACAACTCCTGTAGAAAACTCCTCCGTTACTGACTGACTGACAATGAACAGCCGAAATTATGAAGGGAAACAGTTTTACACATATTTGTGTCGACACGCCTAATTTAGTGGTAAAAATCTCCGTTCTCCACTTTCCGTCCAGTAGGAAACATCGCGTGATGCTAAAAGCAATTACACGGTATTATAGTGAATATTTATTATTTAGTAGCGTTTTACATGCGGTCAGAGCGTTCAAATTTTTATACGTTTTCTAAATTGTTATTTAATTTTTAAAAATGTTATTGGATTGTTGATTGTGGAAAAACAAAGCAAAAAACGAAAATCATTGATTTGGAAAATCGAAAATCATCAATGCATTTATCATCTAAATTACACTGATAAAGTTACGCAATCATATTTTTTCTCATATATCTTCAATGTACAGACAGCGATCAGTTACATTTTTACTATACGTATAGAATAGATCATTATAAGCACTACTTAACGAAATTATACAGAGTCTTATGTATGAATAATATTAAATATATAATAATAACTTAATAAAAGAACTGTAATCGCATCAAAAGTTTTAAATCAATTACCCTTGTGACAGATGCACTCAAAGAATCCAAATAGGTTTTACTTAACATTAAATCCGTTCGAGCTATGGAGAGGGCTATGTTCGGGGTTTCCCTGCGTGATAAAATTGGAAACGAGGAGGTGCGCAGGAGAACTTAAGTCACCGACATAGCTCCAAAATTTGCACGGTGAAGTGGCATTGGGCAGATCACATCGCTCGCAGAACCGATAACCGATGGGGAGCAAAGGTTCTCGAGTGGCGATCGCAAACCGGAAGGCGTAGCGTGGGACGGCTCCCCACTAAATGCACTGACGACCTCGTCAAAATTGCGGGAAACCGCTGTGTGAGGGAGGCAAATGATCGCCCTAAATGGCGTTCTATGGGGGAGCAGCCTATGTTCAGCAGTGGACGTCTTCCGGCTGATGATGATAATGATTAAATCCGTACAGTCATTAATTTTTATATCAGTTTAATGCTAACTGACGTCTATGAGTGTAGCTATCTATTTAAGAAACAGATGCAGTAAGTAATAAAGTATCACAATAAGTGCATCATATCGACCGATTTTATAAATATTGGGTATTGAAAGACAAGCTTTGTCTAATCCTCTTGATCGAAGAAAGAAAGTTAGCTTAACAAACTTTTATTTCTATATCAATTTTAATACACATATATCATTCAATGTAAGAAAATCTGGCTATGCTATTTGGTACACTTCATGTAGTCAGGATTTTTCAAAATTGGCACACGTGTTCAGATTTGTTTTTTTTTTGTAGTCAGAGAGAACCTAGTGTCAAGGCACTCCGTTCTCCATTTTAGGATTTGATAATACAATATTTACATTTAACGAACCTTTAAAGAATGATTAGGATTAGCTGATAATAATATTAATTAACGAGTACCGCCACTCAACACACAATGTCTTGAATTCGAGCGGAATAGGGGAACGAGTCTGTCATTTGTAATTTTCTTGTAATTTTCATTATTCCTTTTAGTTTTTAAACCTGTTTGAACCTACAACAATCAAATATCGTCTGATATTTTCCAACTGCATTACAATATTGTCTATATTTTTATACTTATCGAGGTCATAGTGTCGCAGCTTCTAACTGTAAATGATGTATGTTCAATCCCCACTCGGGAAAAGATTATATTTAAACTAGCGAAGTATTCCCTAATTTTCTGGGGCCTTTTTGTAAAACAATAAAATTCCTGGAAAAGCTAGAAAAAAAAGGTTGAAGTAAAAAATTCTGTAAGTAAGCCTATGTTCATCCCAAGACATGACATCTAAATCGGTTCAGCGACTTGGCTGTGATAATGTAGACAAACATAGTTCTTTTCGCATTTATTATTTTCCGCTTTAATAAAACAAACCGTGGCTTTTAACTCCGCCACTAAATACGCAATATCACTATTTCGTGCACAAAGTTAAGGTAAAAAAATCTTTCTACCTTAAATCCCAAAAAGACACAAAAATTCCCCAAATATCTGAGTTAAGTGCGCAATACATTATTAGGACGTTAGTGATAAGAAGTGATTAGTCGTAAGGTTAGTGATTTATTGATTAAAGATGTATAGAAATGAACCTTAGACTCACCTTGAAGTACCTTTACTAAATAATAACATTAATAATAGTCGAAAAAAGGGGGTGCAATAATAAATAAACGATATTTTGAAAATATTTTTTTTTTAGGAAATGTGCAACATAAATAAAGTTCCCGTTCCGTTATCAGGGGCATTAGAAAGACCTCAACCTGAGAACCTAAAATGCACATTTTTTAAAACTTGACTGATATATAGATCACCTCATTTTTTGTAGCCTTTACACTTTATCGCTACCTGCATATTTCTTTCGCCTCATCCACTGTCATTTATCTCTCTATACACACTCTACACTCCGGGGTGTCCTTATGATTACGTGATAGAAGGTATATACTATATGCTAGTAAAGGCAGTATCGTTGATACTGTGTGTGATGTGTGTGAAGGTCAATCGAGGTCTGCCTTTACCTATATTTTACCGCTCACCTTTGCGTCACATATTTTTCTTACAACTCTTTCTTTCATCACTCATTCTGCCGACGTGTCCATACGTCCTGAACACGTTCGTTCTTCTTATTCTTACTATAACATACTCACTTACGCCTGCCATTCTGTGTATCTCTCATTGCGGATTCGCTAAGATAAGCTCTAAGCTCTCATATTTCTTTCGTTCTTCAGTAGCAGGGTCAGGTCTGACTTTCCGCCGTCGCATCAATTCAGAGAGAGCACCGGTTATCCTGTTATATCTGTGTATCGTCCATCTCTACTACACATAATTCTTAAATATACCACTTCATTCACCTGTTCTTATATCTTTCCATTTCCATCATCTCATTTACGAGTCAATAGGAACTGGTCACAAGGCCTGGTGATCATGTCGCCGTTATGGACATAAGGGCATACAATGCAAGTGGGACAATGGATTTCAAACTGCACTTTGCAGACGATTTTATTCCTTTATGGCGGAGACCAAAAACAATATCATCTAACAGCGTTCATTGTATAAATCTAGACAATAAATATTCTTAGTAAGGTAAGATCACCTGCAGGAATTGAGGATGGGCATACTCAAAGACCTTTATAGTGTTTATAATACCTTTATAATAAATACCTTTTTAATAATGTTCCTAATAAATTGTATAATTTTGTTAATCGTTTAATTAAAAATAAGCAGTAAAAAAAATATTTCTTATTATTGGTTTAAAAAGAATCTAGGTATGCGTGGTTGCCATGTTCACGTGTTATAGCTCTAAACTTATATTTGTATTTCCCCATGAAACTAATTAACTAAGATGGAAATGCTGTGATTTTAAGGCTACTTTTAAGTTTATTATTCTTAATTAAGTGCATGCTTATATTTTTTTTTGTCGTAATTAGAGAAATTTAGGACTTGTGCGAGTGTAACTGTCTTAATTTACGTGCACATATTTGAAACTAGTGGACCGATATAAATGAAACTTTTTTTATAATATAACATTTAAGCTTAGACTTAGGTTGACGTTGATAATTGACTTTGAAGTGTCACCTAATGTAGAACCATAATAGACCAGCTATACTATAAGATGAAAGGTAATTGGACTTTAACAAAAGTTATTTATCGTGATGAGTATTTTGGTGGGAAGGGTCATTAAGTCCAGGCAAGCGAAGTTGCGGGCAGCTACTAGTTTATCTTATAAATCCTAAGTGTACAATTACACTTTTAATGTATATTTTCTTTTAAATTCCAGGGCTCACCCCACGGCTCGGTGATGTCGTGCCAGTCGCTGGCCGCGCGAGCGTTCGCCGAGCCAGACAAGGACCACTGTGCCTCGCGGACTACGTTTCACAGGTAGATTTTATCTTCAAAAGAATAAAATTTGAGTGTGTTTGTAATATTTACTAAATGCATGCAATGCAATTACATACATATTATGTAAATTTGATCGCAGCGGGATTTAAATCCGCGCCTCTTGAAAACCGTTCTTGAACGGTTAAAACATGACAAAAATAATAACATGAATAATAAAATGAAGTGAAACATGATAAAAATAAATAAATGGAGAAAAAAATGATGTATTTTATTGTATAGTTTCCATTATTGTCCGCGCTACACTCGTTCTGGGCCTAATATCGCCCATTTCCTTTGCAACAGTGTCCTTAGTTTGATTGCTGCAAACTTGAATACTTGACAAAGACATCTGGCGGGAGACAACTTGTATGTTTATATTAATGAAAATCAGTTTCCCCCCCCCCAGGGGTTACAGTGAGTCGGTGCTTATGCCATTATTATTCAATATCCCGCGGGATATAAGCGAGGTCGGTCGGTACTGTTACCGTTGCAATGTTTAGCATAGGTGCATTTATATCAATATGTAAGATAATACAGGTTTAATTAGTTTATTTCAAATATAAACATTTCAAACTAATACTAGGTTTTCGTGGCTGGTTTTCTTACATTATTTAATAATACATTCTGGTGTTACACGGGGTCGTGATCCCTTACCATCAGGTGACCCCGAACGCTCGTTTGCCTTGTCTGTAGAATAAAAAAAAAAGTACCTAGTAGCACGTTGACGTGTAAGATACGCGTTGTCATAACAACTACGTGTATAATATTTGTTTTATTAATTCAATGTATGTTATTGTAAAAAATATTAGCACACCCTTCATATAATCCTTATTTTCGTTAAAAGTTCGGTTTTTTTCCACATATTTATATATAATATACCCATCGTGGCGCAGTGGGACAGCGTCTGAATGTTAATGCGATTGGTTGTGGGTTCGATACCCGATCAGAGGAACGACAGCATATATTTAATATTATTTTGCGTGACGTTGAGCTATACCATTCAACACGCAATGTATGGTGACGAGCGGGAAGTGGAGAACTGAGTGTCTTGACCCTTAACTTCTTCCAGACTTCTCCCTTCTTTGCGTGAAAAAGCTACAATTTTTTTTTTTATATAATTTTATTATTTCCAGAACGGTGCGTTTTAGTTCAGATTCGCGAAGTCAAAACACAAAGACGTCTAACGATACAGAATGCAAAAGAGAAACGTCTGGTAAGGCCAATACAGTTTGTTTTCAAGTGTATTATTTTAAAATAAGTGTAAATATATGTAAGTTACATATTTTTAGAAACGAACGGTTGTATAACGCACGGATCAGCGCTTGGACGGTTTACAAGAGGCGCGGGTTCGATTCCCGCTGCGCTGCGATCTCATTTGTCATACGTTTTTTTTAATATCCTAGGTGTGTGAATAACACTTTGAAAATGTAATATATATACATATATATATAATATAATATAAATTGTGATATTTCGCAATTTTATTATTTTCGCAGTTTCATGTATTATTGACAACTTTACATACACTTTTACGTATAAATTATAAATTAAATATAAACTTTAACGCTTGCGTGTTGTTTGTGTGGTTTGTTTTCAGCTTCTCGCTTTTTCCCTTTTTCCTCCCGAATACGACACGGTTTGTCTTGGTCTTTGGCGCGGAGAAATGGCTAAATTAATAATTAAATTTTGATCATTTCACTGAGAAAGAATCGAACCCACAACCGATCGTGATTACATTCATTATGCTATTTTTATATACTTTTTTACTATTTTTTTTTGTATTTTCACAGGCTCCATGTCTCTGAGCGCACTGTCAGTGACGCCGATGTCGCAGGGCTCCGCTATGAGTCAGTCAGCGCCCTCTGCCTCCACGACCTTTGATATCGATGACACAGTGAGTACTTTGTTTTGAATATATAATATTATAATAACAATTATCATTATTGTTTTACACCTAAATTCTTTTGTAAGGTAAGATATATTCATTTTCTTTTCATTTGCACTAACCCTTATCAGTTAAGACCAAGCTCCTCTCACCAAAGGTTGACTGGCAGAGATTGCTACCAGCAATAAGACCATTGCACTCCCTGTACTACTTATAAAATCTTGTGTACTGTTCCTTGTATTAGCTTTGTGTGCAATAAAGTATTTCTATCTATGATATATCTATAAAACGCGGTGTTGTGTTCCGCAGTAGAAAACCACACGCGAAAAAAGAAATGGAAAGCTGTTATAAAGAAACAGTTGTTAACACATGCCATCGTTGTAAATTCTCAGCTTCACACTTTTTCCCACATATACTATAGGCAGAGAGAACTTAGTGTCGAGACATTCCGTCCTCCACGCGCCGTTTAAATTGAAAAAAATGAATAAATGCAAATAAATAAATTACGATCATTCCACCGTGTGAGAATCGAACTCACAACCATTGCGTACACAGAAGTCAGATGCTCTCACACTTCGCCACGGTTCACTCAAAAGTATTATTCTTATATTATTTTGTAGTGTTTTTTTAACACATTAAGAATGAGAAAAATCCCTTCCCTAATTATTCTTACAAATAATATTCGTATACCGAATGTTTGTAAAAAATCTCTCTACAGAGATGCTAACAACAAAATAAGCGTATAATATATATCCACTCTAAAAGTACGTACAGCTTAGCTGTCCACAGCGATGGGACACAAGGGGCGCGGTTTCGAATCCTGCTTCCCATTTCCCTGCATTCCATTTTTTTATACGTTCGATAATTTTTTTTTCCAGCCACATCCTCCACCGGCGTGCAGGTTCCCAAAGCTCGAAGAGTGTGCTCATTTCCACTATGAAAGGGTTTCTCTCGGAGGTATCTCAGTGGAGTTGGTGCCTTGTGAGACGAACGGGGACTCACCGTCGGATGGTGAAGGTGATTATGGTAGTCTAGTTTTAAAGTGACACTTTTATACAATGTTAAAACTTCTTTTTTTGACCCGAGATATTAACAATTACCGATCGAGTATATTATTATTATTTTTTTTAACATTTTTTAAAGTGTTATTTGCACACTAAAGAAGTTGAAAAAGACATATTTAGGAAAGGTATAAAAATTTTAACGCAGTGGGATTTGAACCCGCGCCTCTTGAAAACCGTCCTCATAAACGGCTTGACCGATTTGAATATATTTTGACTATTGTATTGTGGTCCCTTAACATTTTTTGTTTATTTCATTTTAGTCGGTTCATAAATAAAAAAATACTCACTTAAATCATCAACTTTGCTTAAATTATAAATTTAAGCAAAGCTTATGATTTAAGTGAGAACGCGGGTGGGGCAAAAATATAAAATACTTTAATCGTGTAGTTTACGCAGGCGAATCCGCGAGCGGGTAGCTATATATATATATATATATATATATATATATATATATATATATAATCAATTTTAGCTTTCCATTCTATGTCCAATGGCTTCGTGTGTGTGTTACTACTTTCCGTCCGAAATCGAGACATTGCGGAAATCAATATAGCGCTTTGTCTTAAGTACGAGAGCGGAGAAATTAAAATAATTTGTAATAAGCGTATGAGAATTTTGACGTAGCCGGATGTAATTGATTGTGGAACGCACGGCTTAGCTTAGGTCATAGCGATTGGACGGGAAACAAGAGGCGCGGTTTCGAATCCCGCTGCGTTCGATTTTTTGTACGATTTCTAAATTTCTCAAGTGTGTGAATAAATAAGACTTTAAAAAATGTTAAACACCAAGTGAGAATCGAACCCGTAACTATTGCATAATAATTCACACTACTTTCGTTTCGTTACCTTAGCCTCTAATTTCGTTATAGTTGAGTTTATTAATTTTATTTCAACAAAATTTATATCATTATGCTGCATATCCTTCCAATTCAAACTTAAAAAAAAAATCTTAATTTAAACAGTTTGGGTAAGCCTCAAAGTCCGCTCGCATGTAAACTCTCCGGCACCAGAACATAGTGACTCGAAAACACTGAGCGCGAGCTGGACGGAGGCGAGTGACGTCAGAGAGTGGACACTGACCAGGAATAAAGAACACTTCACGCATCTAGATGATATGTTGCATAGGTTTGTCTGTTTTATTTTTTATGTTTCAGTGACTTAATTCTCCGTGTTTTGTTTTTAGTATTGAAGTGAATTTGTGATTATCGAGTTTGTTTTTAACATTTACAGATTGGTATTTTGTGTTCTGGATTAGTCTTGAAGCTTTTATTGTTTATTTCAACAAGATTTCAGCCAAGGTTGAGGCCACTCTGGTACAGCGACTACTGACGACTGTAAACGCGATTGGCTGTGGGTTCGACCCCACTCGGCGGAATGGTTATATTTTAATAATTTTCATTTCTTCGCTCTGGTGACAAGATAAAGCGCGACGTTGAGTTCAGCCATCTCGCAATGGCCTTAAATTGTCCTTTAAAACTTTATAATTTCCATTCCAGATGTATATACGATAGGAAAGTATCAGGCTTGCCTAATCTTAAAGAAGCTATGACTGGTGAGGTGTTGGAGAACGAGGTTGAATACAGACAGCTCATATCCGACTATGTCCATCACCTGTCCATCATAGCGGACGACTCCATCAATTGTGGGCCAGCCTTGAATTGGTTGCAAATGGACAATAGGGGTGAGTTCGTATTTCTTTCGGACACAGTTGCGTTTGATGGTTTTTGATTTAAACAGTTAGCATCAATTGCGGGCCAGCCTTGTATTGGATTTGGTAAAAAAGTTCAATTTAGTTATTTCTTTCGTATACACGAGTGTTTTATATGTTGATGGTTCTTTTTTTGGTTCCTTAGTTCCTTAAGTTTAAAGAGTTTAAGGAAAGTGATGCATTTATGTATATTTTTCAGGGCACAAATTATTAGTATCGAACGAAGACTCCAGTTCAATAAACACTCCGGCCGTCGCCGCCGCTTATTCCGTAAGGAAATATGTCTCACAGGTGAATGTTGATCATTTTTAGCATTTCTTATCTTGCAGCTTTAGATTTGCAGAGAGTTTTTATTTGACACAGATAATATAGTGATACGACACTCCGTTCTCCACTGTCTCCGTCCGGAATCGAGACATTGCGTGTTCAAGTGGCGGAACTCTACGCCGCGCTTTGTCTTTGATACCAGAGCGGAGTGATTTTTTTTTTAAATAATTATCCTATCTAGATTGGGAATCGAACCCAAAACTAATCGCGTTTACATTATGGCGACACGAGGGCATTACGTAATAGGCTCATTTATCCTTTTTTTCTTATTTGATTTCAGGCCCGAGATGAAATAAGCTTCGAAGTGGGCGATATGATATCCATTATAGATATGCCAGGTGAGTTACTTTTAGTATAATTACGAATAAAACTTGAAATATACATTATTAGTTTGTTTCAGTCTGTAATTTATTAGAAATAGTTACGCCATAAAAAAAAATTATGTATAACAATAAAAACACACATATATATATATATATATATATATATATATATATATATATATATATTACTTTAAATGGATTGTTCGCATTATTTTTTTATAGAGGCCACATCGTTGCACTGTATGGCAGTGTCTGACTGTAAACGCAATTGGTTCTGGGGTCGATTCCCACTCGGGGGAGAGATTATATTTAAATTATTTTCATTTCGCCGCTCTGGTGTCTAAAACAAAGTGCGGCGTTAAGTTTAGCCACAGAACACTCCAGATTAATGTGGAGAACGGAGTGTCTTGACACTAGGTTCTCTCTGACTAGCCTGCTATGCGGCAAAAGCGTGTAACTGAAGAAGCTAATTATTTCAAAATGTGTTTTTTTCTTCATTTTTGTATCTCATATATGCAATTTAAAACTAATAAAATATAATAGTTTCATTTGAAATGGTTAAAAACTGTGAAGACTAAGATTATTTCTCTATATAAAAACTTTGTAAACATTGCTTTATTGTTTTATATTCAATTTGTCTATTTTATTTATTTGATTATTATAATAAACCACACTTACATAAAGAAATAATTACATCATAACACAACATAAAAACTCTTTATTTTACACTAACATTCATCCTACATGCTGTAGAAGGCTGCCTTATCACTAGCTATCCCTTCCAAGCGACCGATTTGTGTGGACCCACAAATAAGACCGGGCATAGCACGTTTTATATACAAGAGAGAGTAATATTATAAAGTTACTTGTATACCAGTTCATTTAATGCAATAATTAAAAATATACATATACTGATATGTATATTAATCAATCAATCGTGAATAATTGACGTCGTTTTCAATCGTTCAATCACATACGTCAATGAGGCGGTGCAGTTCTTCAATTATGGAAAACACACCATCAATAAGTCAATCGCTGACGTCAATCAATCAATCAATCATAGACGTCAATAAATCTATAATATACGTTAACTAATTTATCGTATACGTCCATTAAAGTCAAGGTCAAGGTCAAATAGTTTTGTTCAAAATAAGAAGTTACATATTTCATTTTTTGAACGTCAAATAATTTACCACCGGTTCACTAATGTTAATGCCTCAGACCTGAGAAGAACTGGCGCAACTTATTTTTTTTGTTAAATCGATAATTTTCAGATGTAAATGAATCATATATTTCAATGAATTTATCACATACGTCTATCGATCTATCACACTATTACATTACTTGATAATTCCATTCGTCAAATAATCAATCTTCTCTGGTAATCAATCACACACACCATTCGATCACATATATCAATCAATCAATCGATCCTCCATCAACCCACCAACCCTCCGTCCCTACTGACGGCCGCCAGCGCTGTCCCCAGGGCCGCAGGAGTCGGTGTGGTGGCGCGGCAAGCGCGGGTTCCGCGTGGGCTTCTTCCCGCACCACTGCGTGGCCGTCATCGGGGACAAGGTGCCGCGGCACATGACGCAGCCGCCACCCATCGTCGGGTGAGTTGAGTGAGTCGAGTGAGTGTTTGAGTGTAGATGGGATTCTTGTGGGTTTACCATCGTGTCGCAGTGGAACAGTGTCTGAATGTAAACGCGAAGATTGTGGGTTCAATCTCAGTTCGTTCTGGTAAGACAAAGAGCGTCAAGTTCAGCTTTATACAAAGTGTTTCCAAAAGTGTTTGGAAAGTGGATGACGGAGTGTTGTGACACTAGGTACTCTCTGCCTTCACTGCATTAAAGGGAAATGCGTAAAGCTGTCTTTTTTCTTTTATTTAGCGTTTTATTTTCTACTAGCGACCCGATTGTGTCTTCGCCCGTGTGTAATATAACTGTTTTTTTTTTCGGCGGTCTTTTCGTAAGGCAATGAAATTTTTGGACAATCTAAAAATAGCCTATGCTTATCAAAAGATCCTCATGTATTTCTATACAAAATTTCATCACAATCGGTTCTGCAGTTTGTCCGTGATGACGTCACAGACTAGACTAGAGAGAGTTGCTTCGCATTTATGATATTAGTATGGATTATCAGAAGCACAATTGACAGTCGTTTGTATATTCAGTGTGAATATTCTATCTCCCAGGTCGGTAGCAGTGGCCCCAATAAAACCAGTACTTCGGAAGCACGGGAAGTTGATATCACTCTTCCGCAGCTTCATCCTCTCCCGTCCTTCTAGAAGGAGTCTGAAGCAACAAGGGATACTGAGAGAGAGAGTGTTTGGATGCGATCTCGGGGAGCATCTGCTTAATTGCGGACACGAAGGTAGGTGTGCGATGGTCGTAGGTTCAATTTGAATCGTGGTTGGAATTTGTTTAGTATTTATTATATTAATTTAATGTATTTCTATTTTTGTATATATTTCTATACTAAAATATATTAATCTATCTTTGTATACGGGTTCTTAATTTTATGATGTAATATGATATGAGGCAATATCATACTAACCTTTTTGGATACTGAAATAAGTACATTAAATTTTAATTAAACAAATGTCACTCACACAGTTATGTGTTTCACATACACTTTTGTACAAACATCGAGTCAACTTGTATATTACTTAATAGAAAAGTAGAATTAACATTTTTTAATTCTTTTTTTTTTTAATGTATACACACGATATTAAAATCGGCACTCGAACGTGAACCTTTTGTACCGTCCGCGCGACGCGGACTCGGACCGCTAAGCTTAGCGTTCTAAGTCTGGCGGCGTCGAAATTATTGTACGCTTAGTGCTTGTTTTTATTGTTAGAGAGTGTTTTTTTTCTTACAAATTTTCATTACACAAAGTTTATTTGGCATATGATTTTTTTACAGAGATTGTTAATATTATACATAATTTGTAGATAAGGACAGATGTATATACGAGTATAGGCTTAATCGTCTTAAACGTATATGCAAAAAAAAATAAAATTGATCGCGTCATCACACAATTCTCATGTTAATAATAATTTTAAACAACTTTATAAGAACCTATAGTTCAACTGTATCTTTATAGTACGCTAGATTCGTTCAAGACTCGCGGGTTCGAATCCCACTACATACAAATCTCACGTTACAACGCACGCAATTTAATATTTTTAATCTATTTTATTTTGTTTCGTATTTTAATTGTGTATTT
Organism: Podotricha telesiphe; assembly: GCA_038994665.1. Lineage (NCBI taxonomy): Eukaryota > Metazoa > Arthropoda > Insecta > Lepidoptera > Nymphalidae > Podotricha > Podotricha telesiphe. The sequence continues at coordinate 144,021 of JAOYRR010000093.1, forward strand.
CCATTGATTATATCGTTCGTTCAATGTAGGTCGAAATCAAGTCCGTTCCGTTATGTTCCGTTATATAGCCAGATACATTCATACGTATCGACGCAAGAAAGCTATTTTGTAGTATCTCAAAAACCCATGACTTTCTTTTTATAGCGTATTAGAATAAGTTTGATAGTTTCAAACTGCCAGTGATTTTCCAAATAGTCATCGTCTGCTTTGAGATACAACAAAATGGTTTCATTCCGTCCACCGCTGGTGTGGCAAGAGTCAGTGAGCGGTGTGCTCCGACAGTGCCGCTGGTGCTGGTGGAGTGCGCGGCCGCCATCGAGCGGCGCGGCGCCGTGGACGGCGTGTACCGGCTGTCGGGCGGCGCCGCCCTCACGCAGCGCCTGCGCGCCGCCTTTGACGCCGGCCTGCCGCCCGACCTGGCGGCGCCGCTGCAGCGCGACCCGCACGCGCTCGCCAGCCTGCTCAAGATGTACTTCCGGTACGTGCTCTAACGAACCCTCCTCCTCAGCCTTCTCGAGATATACTTCCGGTGCCTTGTTCATTCAGACGACCTTTAATTTAGAGATTGTGAAAAAAGTTATATATTTTTGAGATAGGCCTTCGTTCTTCTGTCTATTTTGTTCCCAAGTACTTCGTATGAAAACATGAGGTTCCAGTAAGTCCCTTCTGTGCTCCTAATTGGCCATAAATTCAAATTCAAATATTTTTATTTAAAACAAGAATTCACATTCTTCATTTTTTGTACGTCAAACAATTCACCACCGCTGCACTAAAGTTAACGACTCAGACCTGAGCAGAACCGGTGCAAGAAACTCAGTAGGACCATTTTTTCACTTGCATTTTTTTTTCAATGCGGTAGTTTACAGATTTATTAGTGACAAGGATACCTTTGAAATAGACTGGAGGAAACATTTCATTCCCAAGGCGTGTTATCATTTATAAAATCGTTAATTAGGTAATAACCTTTAACACATAAACGTTTAATAAGTTCTTTGATTTTCGCGATTATAACACATTTTGAAATGAAACTATTTTAAACGGATTAATCGCGTATAATTTCGGTATTCGAAAATACATTTTTAGAACCCGACGTTTCGAACACTTTACAGTAGTCCGTGGTCACAGGTAGACTGAGGTGGCACTTGTCTGTCATTCGATACAATTATTATATCAAACTACCGCCAACGATTTCTTAGTTGCCTCGCGTACTGCCCTGGATTCTTGCAAAATGAGCTGACTGTATCTTTATCTCTGGTGTGATGGGATTGGGACTTCAAAGCTTTCATTATTGGGTCCCAGGTGGTAGAAAGTTTCCAACCGTCTTCTCTATTGAAATTAGGGTGTTTTTGTATTTCAATAGCCTCGCGGATCATCCTTGGGATATATCTGTTTTCCCTAGCGAGAATATGAGGTTTATCAAACCTGATGTAATGGTTGGTTTTATCCCTTGTATGCTCACACACAGCTGACTTCGATACACGCCCATTCTTGATATCAGAGATGTGTTCTTTCACCCTTATACCGATGCTCCTCTTTGTTTGACCAATGTAAGATAAGCCACAGTCACAATCTAGTTTGTATATACCAGCACACTGCAAAGGAATGTTACTTTTCACTGGTCTCAAGAACTGGCTCATTTTTTTGTTAGGCTTGAAAATAGTTTTCACTGAAGCTTTCCTTAAGATATTGCCAATCCTGTCTGTAACTCCCTTTACATATGGTAGTAGTGCTGGTTGTCTCTCCACTGTGAGAGGCTTGTTGGTTTTCCCACGACGCTGGCGGGGAACAGGCAGCTTGTTCAAATGAAGAGCATTCTTCACCTGTCGAAGCTCGTCCCTTAGGTGTTCAGCGTCGCAGAGGTGGTGGGCTCTCTGTAACAAAGATTTGCCAACGGTAGATAACTGTGTAG